>QANX01005738.1:15037-42551 GCA_003254975.1 Ochetophila trinervis
ATAATAGTTAGATCTCTCATGGTAATTTTCAAAATATGAGTTAAATTTTCAAAATTCTTTTCTAAGTTTAAGAGAAAAAAGTAGAGAAATAGAAGGAAATTCTCCTATCCTAATCCAAAATGGACAAGTGATATTGATATGTTTTTTATATCCATATTCATAAAGTTACGGGTTCAAAACATTCTCTTTTTTTTTAATATATTTTTTGTTTAAAATTAATAAAATTAATAAAATATTATTATTATTATAGTCCAACTGAGGGAGACTCATTTGGACACTATCATTAAGACATCTAAAATAAATCTCAATCAATAGAAATCTTTTTTTTTTTCTTTCTGATCAAATCAATAAAAAATCTATGAAGAAGATTTACACCTAATCTTTACCTAAATAACGGAGTAACCCATTTAAATATCTTTGTATAATAAAATATATCTATTCACCAAAACCTAACTTTTTAATTTTTAATTTTATCTGTTAAACTTACTTGATGGAATCTCATATATGGAATGGAAGAGTATGAATATTGGTACTAGTATTCCCCTGTAACTTGAACATATGGATAACCAAAGTAAAGTATAAAGTTTGCATATTTTTGCTAAAGGAACTAAGACGGTGTACTGCACGTGTTATTGGGTTGTGGATTTGTGAGGTTTTTGGTCCTTTTAGTCCTTTCCTTTATGAGAAGGAGAGAATTGCTTGTCAGTCTGTTTGAAGCTTGTAATAGTTGGAAGTCAGTGGCCCAACTTCACTGTCAAACACTCAAAGCTGGTTTTGCCCATGACAGCTTCTTTGCCACCAAACTCATCATTTTGTATGCTAAACATGCATCGCTCGAGAATGCCCGTAGAGTGCTCGATGAAACGCCTCATAGAAGTGTTTATCTTTGGAATGCTACAATAAGGAGCTATTGTAAGGAGAACCAATGGGAAGAGACATTATGTCTCTTTCACAATATGGTATCTAGTGGAAGAGTTGATGATGAGAAGCCTGATAATTTCACAATACCCATTGCTCTAAAGGCTTGTGCCGGGTTAAGGGTGCTAGAATATGGAAAAATGGTACATGGGTTTCTTAAAAAAAATGCCAAGATTTGTTTGGACATTTATGTCGGTTCTGCCCTTATCGAATTGTATTCCAAATGTGGACAAATGGACGACGCCTTGAAAGTTTTTAAGGAGTTTCCTCAACCTGATGTCTTTTTGTGGACTTCGATGGTCACTGGGTATGAGCAAGATGGAAGTCCTGAAGAAGCGCTTTCATTTTTCTCCCAAATGGTTGCTGCAGAGTGTGTTAATCCTGACATTGTGACGCTTGTTAGTGTTGTTTCTGCTAGTGCCCGGCTGTCAAATTTCAACCTTGGCTGTTGTATACATGGTTTTGTTGTTAAGAAGGGATTTGATGCTGATTTACCTTTGGGTAATTCGTTTCTGAATCTATATGCAAAGACAGGCCATACAAAAGATGCAACTAGCTTCTTTAGAAAGATGCCAGAACAAGATGTTATCTCATGGAGCACAATGGTTGCCTGTTATGCTCATAACGGGGCTGCAGTGGAAGCGTTGGATACTTTCAACGAAATGATTGATAAGAAAATTGATCCCAACTCAGTAACTGTCGTTAATGCAGTACAAGCTTGTGCTGTTTCCTGTAACTTGGAAGAGGGTAGAAAGATCCATGAACTAGCTGTTAAGAAAGGTTTTGAGATGGACATTTCGGTCTCTACTGCTCTAATTGATATGTACATGAAGTGCTTCACCCCTGACAAAGCAGTTGATATCTTCAAAAGAATGCCAAACAAAGATGTGGTTTCTTGTGCTGCAATGTTGGGTGGGTACGCTCATAATGGAATGGCAGACAAGTCAATTGGAGTTTTCCGCGACATGCTCTTGGAAGAGATGCAACCTGATGCAGTTGCTATGGTGAAGATTCTTGCAGCTTGTTCAGAGTTGGGAATTCTTCAACAAGCTCTTTGCCTTCATGGTTATGTTAAAAAGAGTGGCTTTTCTAATAATATCTTCGTTGGAGCTTCCCTAATGGAATTGTATTCAAAATGTGGTAGCATAGATAATGCTATCCAAGTTTTTGAAGCTATAATCGACAAAGATGTTGTTATCTGGAGTGCAATGATAGCAGCATATGCAATACACGGCAAAGGAGGAGAAGCTTTAAAAATATTTGAGCAGATGATCAAGGACTCAACTAATAATCCTAACGATGTCACATTTCTTTCGGTTTTGTCGGCTTGTAGCCATTCAGGTTTGGTTGAAGAAGGGATAGGGATATTCAATATGATGCTTCATGAATACCATTTGGAGCCCAACTCTGAGCATTATGGAATATTAGTTGATCTTCTCGGCCGCAGAGGAGAATTAGACAAGGCGGTGGAAATTATTAACCAAATGCCAGTTCTAGCTGGGCCACATGTTTGGGGAGCGTTACTTGGTGCTTGCCGGATTCACCACCATGTGAAGTTGGGAGAGTTTGCAGCAGATAATCTATTCCAGTTAGATCCTAATCATGGAGGTTATTACATACTGTTATCAAATATGTATGCTGCGGACCAGAAATGGGACAGTGCAGCAGAACTAAGAACACTAGTAAAGGAAAACAAGTTGAAAAAAATGTTAGGACACAGTGTGATTGAGGCAGGAAAAGAGGTATATAGCTTTGTTGCTGATGATAGACTACACCCAGACTCTGAGCAGATCTATGATGTGCTAGGAAAACTTGGAGTGAAAATGAGAGAGGAAGGTTATGTTCCTGATGCACAACTTTTGGTAAATGATTGGGAGAAAATGTCATAGTTTCCCTTTTTTTAGTAGAATCTGAAGCCAATTTGAAGTTTATGATATAAGAAAAATGTTTTATTTAAGTTAATTTTTATGAAATGAAGCTTTATTGATCTTCAAAACAATCTGATTTGTCGGATTTTTAAGGATAAACAGCATTCACTATGTATAACACATAAATAACAGTAAAGTGGAGTTTCAAATTATGAGGAGATATTAAATATAGAATTCCAAAATCATTTTTTCATATTGAAATTTGCTTTGGTTTGTATTAGCAAGCACCGTCTTAATACCAAAAAAATAGCACCGTTTTAACAAAAAAAAAAAAATAATTATTTGTTAAGAAGTGTTCTTTCTGGCTCTGAAAACAGAGTACGAGCGAGAGAGGTCATCAGCGAAAATCTAATGAAAGATATTTTGATTGAATGAAAGCCCTCTTTATAATAAGAACCGCTGCAGTTAACAACGGTTTTTTAAACTTTAACTTTCTTCGGTCCTCTATTTCTACGTGCTCCGAAAAGCCACTGGAGCTGATACAGAGCAACCTCACAATAAACCATATTTCCCTCCCCCTCTTCTCAATCTTGCAGAGAAGCACCAGCTTAAGCACTCTCAAGAAAGCCCATGCAAAGGTGCTTACGGTCTGCAAAATGACGAACATTTATTCACTAAAATCTCCATTTTGTTCGTTTCATTTGGCGAAGTCGATTCGTCGAGCATTATATTTGAACACATAGAGAATCCAAGCAGTTACCTTTGGAGTATTGTGATAAGGGGATATGCCAATCAAGGTCGTTTTGGATCATCCATGGGATTATATTCCAAGGTGATGCAAAAGGGTCTAAAGCCTCACAAATTTGCTATCCCATTTGCGCTTAAATCTTGTTCTGGATTTTCTGATTTGAACCTGGGAAAGTCGGTTCATCAGCATTTGGTGTGTTGTGGATGCAGTAATGATGTTTTTGTTAATGCTGCATTAGTAGATATGTACTCCAAATGTGGTGACATTAAAACTGCCCGGTTGGTATTTGATAAAATGGCGGTGAAGGATTTGGTGTCTTGGACTTCCATGATTTCTGGGTCTGCCCACAGTGGTTATAACAGCGAGACGTTTTGATTCTTTGATTTGATGATTAGTGCAGGGGTACAACCCAGTAGGGTAAGTCTTTTGAGTGTTCTTCTAGCCTGTGGCAATCTAGTGGCTTTGAGAAAAGGTGAATGGTTTCATAATTATGTGATCCAAACTGGGTTCGAGTCTGATATCCTAGTTGCAACTGCTATTATGGATATGTATGCCAAATGTGGGAATTTGAATTTGCCTCGCAGATTGTTTGATGGAACAATAGGGAAAGATGTTGTTTGCTGGAGGGCTATGATTGCAAGTTATGGGATTCATGCGCAAGGAAGGAAGGCACTTGATCTTTTAAATGATATGATAAATGCAAATGTGAACCAAATCATGTGACATTCACCTGTATTCTCTCAGCTGGCAGTCATTCAGGATTATTAGAAGAGAGTAAGAGGTGTTTCGAATCAATGGTACTTGACTTTGGTATTGCTCCGAAACTCAGCAACTATGCTTGAATAGTAGATCTTCTTGGCGGCCGTTCGGGACGAATATCTGAAGCAGAGAAAGTAATAGAGACTATGCCAGTGGAACCTGATGCAAGTACGTGGGGTTCTTTACTTGGTGCATGCAGAATTCATGGTAATCTAGATTTAGCGGAAAGAATTGCAGATCGTATTTTTGAACTGGACCCTTTTCATGCTGGATATCATGTCTTTCTCTCCAACATCTACGCTGCTAAATTGAGAAGGAAGGAGGTCGAGCAAGTGAGAAAAATGATGTCTGAAAGAGGAGCTAGTAAACTTCAGGGATTTAGTTTGATTGAGTTTAAAAATATGGTTTATAAGTTTGAAGTAGGAGATAGGTCTTATCCTCAGTCAGATAAGATCTATTGCTTGAAGAGTTGGCTGCTCCTATGAAGCGATTGGGTTTTGCACCATTAACAGATTTTGTTCTTCATGACATTGAAGATGAGGCAAAAAAAGAAGCGCTTCTTTACCACAGTGGAAGACTGGCAATCGCTTTTGGTCTCATTCACACTGCTCCGAGAACTGCTATTCGTGTGACAAAGAATTTAAGGATATGTTGGGATTGTCATAATGCTCTATTAAGTTTATCTCTAGAATCGTGAATAGGGTTATCATTGTGAGGGACATACTTAGATTTCACCATTTTGAGAATGGCCCTTGTTCTTGTGGAGATTACATTTAAAACATGTTTGTCTGGTCTGATTATTTAGTGTTATATGGTAATTAGCCTTTTGCTTTCTTTTCAAACATGGATTTTGATTATCAATTTTAAGTAACATAGTCGGTATACACACACACATATATATATATGTGTGTGTGTGTGTGTAAAATAAATAACGCATGTTTTCTATTTGTGCAAAAAACATATCAAATTACTTTTAATACTTCTACGGGAGAAGGAAGATATTCAAAACCGCTGTGCTTAGTAACTGTTTCTCAAACTTGAACTTCCTTAATTTAAATTCTGTTTTGGCTATCTTCTGTTCAGCCGTGGCATTTATCCACCAGCCTAGGCGCTCTTAAACTCTTAAAGATAAAATAATCTACTGAAGCTACCTTTGGAACGTCATGATATATGTGATGATAGGCCACCATTCCAAGGTCGTGTTGGATCATCATTGGGACTGTCTTCCAATATGTGGATTTGACTGGTGATTGTTATTGTGAGACATAACAATTTTGTTATTATAAGTATGCAATTTTTTTTTTAAAGATTAATTTCGTAATCTGAATTTTCAGAGTTGTACAATTTAGACTTTAAATTTGATGATTGTTCGATTTAAGCCTAAAGTTTTCAAATTGGTATGAATTAGTTTAATTTTACAGTTTCATTGGATATACCGTTAACAAGTTGTAGTTGACAAGTCAGTGATAATGGATTAATTGCAATTTAATACTTTGAACTTTCATAGTTGTTCTATTTGAGCTTTCAACTTTATAATTGTGCAATTTGGATTTTTAATTTTTCAAATTGATGCAGATTGGTTCAATTTTATGATTTCATTGGACATTGTTTACCTGATACACGAGACAACAACATAACCCATGTGCTTTCTTAATTTGAAGCAAACAAACATTTAACGGTCCTTATTTGACCAAAATAACAAATTGGTGTGCTGTTGCCTATTTTCTTTTTTATAAATTTAGAGAGTATGCAATTATGATAGTACATAGGACAAAATACAAATGATCTGTTAATTTAGAAGACACTACTGTAAACTATGACTAAATTGCTCGAAGGGAGACTTTATAGTTGGATATATGTGGTTCTGTTTTTGCTCTAAAAATGTTTCTGTTTTTAGGAGGAGGAGAAGAGCTAGCTTCATACTCGTACATCTTCAATGACAGCAATATTTAAGTAATTCAAAAATACGAAAATTCAGCTCTAAACATGCACACAGCTTAATTATATGGAGGAAGCAGAGAATTAATTAAGGAAGGACGAACAGGCTGCTTTTTGAATTTCATAAGGTTTTTGAGGGACACGCATTCAATTTCTTGGTCGGAGGCAGGGATCTCATAATTTTATAGAGTTTCATATAATTATGATAGTACATGGGCAAAATGCAAATGGCCCATTAATTCAGGATACACTGTTGTAAACTGTGACTATTTTGCTCCTAAAATAAAAGCTCATAAACATGTCATATTTAATAGGATTTATTTAACAGAATTAAAAATTTAAGGTGTTAGATGCCTATTTTTCTATAGTCTAATAGGTTTTGTACAATTATAATAGTACAAATAGTAAAATAGAAATGATTAATTTGTTCAGATGACATTGTGTAGAAAAGCCAATATATTTAAAAACTATAATCAAAATTGTTTAAGCATATCGAATTGAACAAAAATTATTTTTTCAGGGTTAAACACAGTGTAACCCAAAACGTTTTTATTGCTAATAATATTTTATATATAGTAAATAATATTGTCATAAAAAATAATATTTAATTTATAATATATAGCATTTGATCTATAATAATAATAATATTATCTATAATAAATAATATTATATATTAAAATTAATATATTTTTTTAACAAATAGTATTTTTTATATAAATAAAAATTTATAATGAATAATATTTTTCAAAAATTTCAATCAAATTCACCAATACAGTCATTTCATTGTAAAAAATTATCTTTTTTTATTTATTTTTTGGTAAATCTTTCAATTGTCATATCCGAAATAATTAAAAAAAAAGAAAAAAAAAAAAGAGAGAGAACCTGATTAAGTATAAAAAAGAAAGAGAGTACAAAATGATAAAATTGTAGATTCGGATTCATTGAAAATAGTAATAATATAAAAATGATATATCTCTGTTATTGATTGGACAGAACGAGTTTTTGGGGGATTTTCTACAATACAACAATTTTATCTATAAAATGAGTAATTTATCCATAAAATGAGTAAACATCATCCATAAATAAAGTAATATTGTCCATAAATAAAGTAAAATTATTAAAATCCGTAATAAAGTAACATTGTCCATAAATGAAGTAACAAAACTTTTAATGAAGTAATATTAATATGTTACTCCATTTATGGACAATATTACTTCATTTGTGGATGATGTTTACTCATTTTATAAACAAATTATTCATTTTATGGACATAGTTGTACTAAGTCCAACCATTTTGATGGTTGTACTGTAGGTGGACCCAGTTTTTGGGCTATTTATTCAGAAAACTGCGTATACATTGAATTTTGTGTGTTGAAAAGTTCACTGAATGTATCACCCAAAAGAAAAATGATGTGGGGTTGGAACTATAGAGTTGCTAATTTTGCCATGCCAGTTTAGAGCCAAAAGCATGGGTGTTGGGGGATGGACCTTTCCTAAATATACTATTGAGGTTGACTTGGCTATAATAATAAAGACTCTGCAAACTCTGCCACACCCCACCCCAAATCAACCTTTCTTTTTATTTTGATTAACTAAGAGCAAACAGGTCAACTGGTAGATTGGGTCGTGTGCCAAGTAATCGGTGAAATACTTTAATAAGAGGGAAAGAGGGATGTTTATGATATTCATCTCAACATGCATGTATAAACTATTATACGTGTTAGATGGATATTTTATGCGTCTGTTCAACTAAATTTTTTTCAAGTAATAGAAATTTAATTACAGTTTGATTTTGAATTGAAATATCAATCTCATAGTTTTTTACACTCATTTTAATTTTCTCAATTATATAATTTCCAAGAGGCTTTAAATTTTGGATCTGGTGAGTAAAGCTGTTACTAAAAAAAAGAACAAAGAGTAGAGAAAAAACAAAAACAAAAAAAGTCTAACACTCTCATTTGTTTATTGAAACTGCAATTAATGATATATAACAAAGTAGAGTTTGGTCTCCCACACTCTAATTAATAATTAGTATCCATTCAAAAATACAACCAATTGTTCTTATAACTCTTATAAATACAATAGACTGGTTTCTTCATCCTTCACTTGCAGTATTTCTACCTAAAAAACTAATATATATACCTTTGTCTTGTTTTGCTTTTAGTTGTGATAACTTTTCTACTTGTTAGAAGATCGAGCCCTATCTTCTACTTCTTCTTAGTACATCATAATTATTAGGTAGCTACATCAATAAGTTCTAAAACCATACCCGTACATTTTATACCATATGCATAATGCATGGAACCCTTATATGTATGTATCGGATATAAATTTTATATCTCTTCATATTTATTTTATTTTTATCTTCGTATATGTCTTTTGGTGTCCCATTTTTTCCATATCAATAATAGGCTAATGATGTATCAATATAGTGTTCTTTTACTATAGTTAACATCACTGTCTATTGATCACATGGTTTTTGCATAAGATCAGGTCGAATTGATAGACATTTTCTTTGTCATTTACAAGACCTGGTCCAAAAAAATCAATTATTGGAAGATAGGATTTTCATTTCGGAATCGGATATAGGTTGCCTCACAGCACATATATAACTGACCCATAAACAAGAGGTGGCTTCATTTATTGTTGGGTGGACATGCATGTAAAATTTCCATTCCTTCTGAAGTATGGGCTGGATCATCCACTTCACTATACTACCCCAGCAAATAAATTCCTTTCCCTCAAAAAACTTTTCAGCTTCATGCAACCACATTTCGGTCCTACTTTAAATGATTTTATTTTAGTTTTTTTAAAACAGCTTTATGAGAAACTACTTTTTATTGATTTTAATTGAATTACCATTTATTTTAAAACTTTAAGCTATAAGGAGATCAATAATTGTTTATTTATAAACTTATTTGGTAGACATGTTTATATAACTTAAAAATATATAGCCCTAAAAATAAACCAGTTAAATACTACTATATCATTTGGTATTTGATAAATAAATTTGGTAAATATTTGATAACTCTAGTATTATTGAACAAGTATATTATTATAATTCGACAATCAGCATGTATAATTGTTGAATTATCACTTCTCCTAAAAGCTTAAGCTGGTTGGATTTGAATCATTATTTCTTTTATATTTTTTTTCTATTACACGCCTCATCACATGTAGGCCCAGCTTTTTTTGGGTCTTTACATGTGTTTAATTTTTAAGTGGAGTTGTTAAATTTTAAATCTAAGATGCTCTCGGACTTTCAACTGTAATACCAAGTTGAATTGTCACTTTTAAAAAAAAAATTAAACTGATAAATTATGGTTCATCATCTGTTTTGTCTCTAACAATAACAATATCTATCGTGTATATGCTTACTCAAGAGCAATTAATACAATGTCGTTACTTTTTTTTAAATATTCGATAAGCTTGTCATAATTTAATTCCTAAAACTCGCCACTATAAATAGTTGACTCGATTAGTAAGATTGGACAAATTAAGCTCCAAAAAGTTTCAGCTAACTTCATCAATATTATGGCGCTGATACTAATCGGGCACGTAGAGATGATAGCAGCAGCAGTACTTGTCTGCTTTCTGTTTCTTCTTCTATTAATAATTGGCCATTGGAGAAAGCACCGAAACGCTGCCGTTCCATCCGACTGGCCCGTCGTCGGAATGATGCCGGGGCTACTAAAAAACGTGCCACGTATTCATGACTTTGCAACGGAGGTTCTCAAAAGCTGCAAGGGCACAATGGAGCTCAAAGGCCCTTGGTTTGCAAACCATGATTTTTGGGTTACCAGCGATCCTATCAACGTGCGTCACATTTTGAATACGAGTTTTGCAAACTATCCCAAAGGACCTGAGTTCAAGAAGATGTTCGAACCTTTCGGAGATGGGATTATCAATTCCGATTCTGATTTATGGAAAAATCGAAGAAGAATGTACCACGCACTGATCGGGCAGAGCAAGTACGAATCTTTCATTGAGAAAACCATCTTGGGAAAGGTGGTGGACGGCCTTATCCCACTTCTTGATCATGTCTTCCAATCAGGAATCCAGGTCAGTTATATATAAATATTTTCAGTTCTCGTTTTTATATAATGGCACTAAAATTCAACATTACTGTTCTCGTAAGCTCAAATTTATAAAAAAAATAAATTTTAATAAACTTTAGTATCTTTTAAAATTAAATTGATTGGGATCTCTACAATTAATTTGCACAATTGATACCCTGTAATAATTTGAAATTTTTTTACGCTTTTGTCTAATTTTGTTAAAATTGATGAATTAAGTTAACTTAAAAATCACATGCTGACAAGTTGCTTTCAAAATTAATTTTTTTTTGTTTTTAATTGTATCAAAAACTAAAAAAATTATAAAACATAAAGAAAAATCATAAATAAATTTAAACTTTTTTTCTTCTTCATATTTTTTAATTTTTGGTATAATAAAAAATAAAAAAATTAATTTTGTAGATCACGTGCTGTGCATGTAACTTTTAAGTTGATGAAATTTGTCAATTTTAACTAAATTGAACAAATGTACAATTTTTTTTAAATTAAAAAGTATAAATTATACAAATTAATTGTAAAGATCTCTATATGAACAAATTCAATTTTAAACTGTATTAAGAACTAAAACATACACTGATATTTGGTTATATACTTAGATATTGAACTCAGAATCTACCATTCGATTAAACAGTAATGTTTTTATATATTCGGATTTGTGAAAAATATATTAAAATTGAATTATATATATATATAGAGAGAGAGATTCTAATACATATATACTATTTGCTTCCGTGTATGGTCAAACAGGTTGACTTGCAGGATGTGTTTCAGCGGCTCACATTTGACAATATATGCTTACTAGTTTTAGGCTTTGATCCTCACTGTCTTTCTATTGAATTCCCTAAAGTTGCATGCAAAAAGGCTTTCGATGATGTGGAAGAGATTATCTTTCACCGCCACTTTAAGCCAGAGAGTTGGTGGAAATTGGAGAGGTGGCTTCAAATTGGAGGAGAGAAGAAGCTAACCAAATCATTGAAAGTGTTCGATGATTTTATATACCAATGCATCGCTTCAAAACGACACGAAGTTAGCAAATTTGAAATACAAGACGAAGAATACAGCTTGGACATGCTCACGACTTACATCAAAAAGCAAGAACAAAAAATGGGCAGCTTTTCGAATTCCGACAAGTTTCTGAGGGACACGGCACTCAATCTCATGGTGGCAGGAGGGGACACCATATCTGCCGGTCTCACCTGGTTTTTCTGGCTTGTTTCAACGCACCCGCACGTGGAAACTAAAATCCTTGAAGAAATAATGGAACATAAATTAGGAGCAAAAGATGATGAAGAAAAAAGCAGGACATTTTTCAGTGCCAAGGAGGTGAACAAATTGGTATATTTCCAAGCAGCATTGTATGAAACAATGCGGCTATATCCGCCGATTCCGATCAATCACAGAGCCTCAACTCAAGTTGATGTTCTCCCAAGTGGTCACCATGTGAAGCAGAACCAGAAGATTTTGCTCTGTTTCTTTTCCATGGGCAGGATGGAAGAGATTTGGGGTAAAGATTGCTTGGAATTCAAGCCAGAGAGATGGATTAGCTGTGATGGATCAGGGGGATTAGTCAGCGTGCCAGCTCACATGTTCACTGCGTACAATGCAGGTCCACAAACTTGTTTGGGTAAAAATATGAGTTTAATTGTGATGAAAGTTGTTGCAGCCACTATGTTATGGAATTACAGAGTTGAAGTTGCAGAGGGACATCCAATTTCTCCAAGTTTGTCAATCGTACTTTATATGAAACATGGTCTCAAAGTTAGTATTTCGCATAGGTAACAAGTTTGATCAATGATAGGACTGCACGTTTCTTACTTTATTGTTTTTCTTGAATTAGACTAAAATAACTGTCTGTAGAGAGACAGTACTTGTATTTTTTTCTTAAAATAAAAAAATATATAAATTTTTCAAGTCATAGAGCCTAGTACATGTATGTATCCAAAATAATAAGGAAGCAAACTAAAATTCAAATACTTGTATTTTATATTTATGAATTAGTTTTATACTATAATTATTAAACATGCAAGCACATAGTGGTTTTATTATGAGTGGCTTTATTAATTTTCTTTTATCCATTGAAATCTGTTATATTGTGCGATATCCCATTATTATTATTATTATAACTATAAATTTTAATATCTTGAAGATTTTGGTGGGAGTAGAAGTCTTTATGATATTTAGCAAGACTAGTTTATTTCAAAATTTATAACACTTAAAAAGAATAAAGGAAAAAAATCACATTTTTAACCCTAAAGTCATTGACATGGGACCTCACTACCGGCATATATATATTCGATAAATAATGCTTAAATTTTATTATTTGTCATCAGTTGTAATATCATTGGATGATGGTCACAAGTGAAATTCATACTGAAATGACAAATACTAATCGAATAGATTTAATTATATACTAATTTTTTATACTAAAAATTTAATATTAAAGAAAGTCAACTCTTTGGAAATAGCTTATTAAATTGTTAAATAACATATGTGTCCAACTAATAATGATCATTAATAGTAAAAATAATATTTTTAACAAGGGGTTTTAACACTCCAGGTACCTAAATTATGTCAGGTTTTACAAATGGGTACCCAATATTTTTTTTTGGCATTTAACCACCCGAACTCAACTTAATCTATCACCGTTAGTACCTGTGCCATTTACCATCATAGACTCTCTGTTTTCGTCACGTGGAATGCACGCGAGTCTCAAAAGCAAGGGTAAACGACATAATTTCTTAATCCCCCCCCCCCAACCGTCTCTCTCCTTCTCGTCTCCCTCCCTCTACGATTCTAGCCTCCCAAACCCAATAAATCCCTTTCTGAATCAAAGTTTAGAAATATATTTCTGTTTTATTTTAGTACAATCGACCAATATTCACAAGCAAAAACTCATCACTGGAATAGTCAAAAAATGTTGCTTTGGTAAATGAACCTCAACTTTGCAAGGTTCAGTACATCAAAGATTGGTGCTAAAATGGAATATGAACCAGGAATTCATAAATTGAAAAACACTAAAGGTAGTAATCAGCAGCTTGACAGTACTGTTGGTTTACCAAATGGTACTTAGGTCTTAATTCATGTATGAAGATCACCATCCAAATAAATTAAGTCAAAACCTAATTAGTTGACTTATTTATATATAGCAGAAGGATAAGAGCTAGAGAGCTTATTTAAGTTACCTTGGTGCTCCTATAAAACAGCTCTTCTCTTCGTTCATTCTTCCAGGAAACAACATGCCCGCCCTCCAAGAGCGCTTGAAAACCATCATATATCAAACACCGCCCAATTGGAAATGATATAGGAGGGAAATTAAACTTCTACATATATATATATATATATATTACATAATATGCCTTTTGACATCTATATTTACAATTCAATTCAATTCCTTATGTGATTAACATTGTAAGTCATCATAGATGCATGTTTTTGCACCCTTTGCTGTTGTAAAGTTTGTCATTTTGAGGCGAGGCTAGCTAACTATAATAGTTTTAAGCTCAATTTTTTAGAATCAATGCTTTACTGCAAATCCCAAAAGTGACAAATTTTGTTGGAAGGATTAAGAAGTTGGCCATCAAGAAGCTATGTAGACGTCCTACCAAATAAATAGGCACAAACGTCTTTGAAGGTGCTAACTTAAAGAAACTCACAACTCCTCCACAGCTTTTTTCACAAACACTTTCAGCTATGTTATGTGGTTGTAAAAGAGAGAATTTGCATACATAAAATTTTTTATAATGAATAATATTTTTTAAAAATTTCAATCAAATTCACAAATACAGTCATTTCATTGTAAAAAATTATCTTTCTCTTAATGGTAAATCTTTCAATTGTCATATCCGAAATAATTACCAAAAAAAAAGAAGAGAGAACCTGAACATAAGGATGACGATGTTGCATTCGACAATAATGTGGACATAGCAGCTGAATGGAGTGTACCTAGGGAGGTTTCTGCAAGGGAGGAAGGTGATGGCATTTTTCCTAGGGAAGATACTGATTTGGATTATGGAGATGTTTTATACACTATGACGGATTCAGACATTGATGACCCTCAATGAAGGGTGAGAAGAAGAGAGACTGACATGGCATATCCCAAATTTAAATTAGGGATGTTGTTTAGCAGTGTTGAGGTTGTGAGAAAGGCAATAACATCTTATGAGATCAAGCAACAGATGTGTATTAAGTGTGTTCACAATGATAGAAGGAGAGTGAGGGCAAGGTGCCAAAGAAAAGGAGTGCATGAAAAGGACTGTAAGTGGTTATTTTATGCATCTGTTGAGAGGGATGGGAAAACATTAAAGTCAAAACATTTGTGGACAAACACACATGTGGTGGTAAGGTTTACAATAACCCTAGAATGACCTCTAAGTGGCTAGCTGAGAAGTATTTCAACCATTTTAGATCAGATCCTAAATGGGGGTATTGGTCATTCTATGAAACTGTCAAAGTAGAATGGGCAGCTGAAGTAGTAGGCCTCGATATTATAGGACTAAACAGAGAGCACTGGACATGCTACGAGGCTCGGTTTTAAAACAATATAGACAATTGTGGTCATATTCTGAAGAAGTCAAGAGAACCAATGTTGGAAGCAGTGTTTGGGTGAAGAGTGATTTTGAAGGGACTGTTAGTAAATTTAGAAGGATTTATATCTGCTTGGCTGCATCCAAAAGAGGGTTTATCTAAGGATGTAGGCCAATAATTGGCCTTGATGGTTGCCACATTAAAGGGCAACATGAGAGTCAGTTGTTGACTGCTGTGGGGATAGATGCTGATAATTCAATATATCCCATTGCATATGCTGTGGCAGATGTAGAGAGTAAAGACAGCTGGACTTGGTTTTTAGAGTTTCTAATACAAGATTTAGGGATAGTAAATAGTCATGGATGGACTTTTATGTCTGACAAACAGAAATGATTGGTTAATGCCTTAGAGGATCTACTTCCTAATGAAGATCACAGGCATTGTGTTATGTAATTGTACAAGAATTTTGTCACACAGTTTAAAAGGGTTGCTTTGAAGCATGCACTGTGGGGTGCTGCAAGGGCAGGGACAGTACATAGGTTTCAGGCCGAGATGACCAAATTGAAAGATCTGTCCCCTAAAGCATTTGAGTGGTTGAATGGGAAGCAACCTGTCCACTGGAGTTGGTCACATTTCAACACTTGGCCCAAGTGTGATATATTGTTGAATAATATCTATGAGTCATTCAATTCAGCCATACTACCTGCAAGGGACAAACCGATCATAACCCTTTTAGAATGTCTACGGGTTTATATGATGAATATAATGACAAAAAGAAGAGTCCGTCAACACATGGATAGGGGACATTGGTCCAAGAGTTACAAAAATTGTAGAGAAGAATATCGAGGACTCTAAGTACTGTATATGTGATTGGACAGGGAACCTGTAATTCCAGGTTAGGGTTTCAAGTCGAAGTCAATATGTTGTTGACTTAATGCAGCATACTTGCTCTTGTAGGGATTGGGACCTAACTGGTATCCTATATGGACATGCCATGTGTGTTATTTTGTCAAGACATATGGACCCAATATCATTTGTACAGGCATGGTACAAAAATGATGCATTCTTGAGGTCATATGGTCCTATTGTACACCCAATGAATGGGCCAAGTATGTGGCCAGAAGCAAGCATAGCTCCACTTTTTGCTCCCAGATACCACAAACAGCCGGGTAGACCAAAGAAGCTGAGAAAGAAAGGACTTGATGAAGTCAAAACCACAAAACTGAAAAAGACAAGTGTGAGAATGACCTGTAGTAAATGTGGCGACTCCAGCCATAATGCAAGGTTGTGTAGAGCAACCAGATGCCAAACAATGGAACATGTTTATTGTCTCTTTTAGAATTTTTAACTTTATAAAATTTTCAATAATTTAATTTACTGTGAATGTTAGTTACTGATCAGCCATGCTACAATGTAGGCACTTCACAGCCTCACAGCCCCAACTGCACCGAATCATACAGCCCCAACCAGTGACTCAAATGCCACAATTCCAACACCAATTCAATCAACAAATATAGAAAGAGTTTCAACAAGAAGCCAAGCAAGAAGAGAGGCATCCAACACAGTCGAGATGACTGTGAGTATTGAGTTAGTTATTTTGTACACTATGATGTGTGTGTTTATTGACAGTGTATGTATATTAACTGATGTGTGTGTTTTGAATATGTATTTTGAACAGAAAGGAGGGAGGACATCAAGGCATGCAAGAAAGAGTTCACGACAATCAACAAAGAAAAGATCAAGCTAAGTAGGTGATGCATCTAGTGTGACGTCCAATGATAGGAGAAAGAAGAAGAAGATTGCCCAGTCTTAGGGGAGAAGATTGATATATATTTGGTCTGTAGGTTTTTTTTTCAGTGGTTGTAAACAAAGACAATGTAGTTAAACCACTGACTGTATATGCGATTTAGAGTTTTTTTTTTTTTTTTTTTTTTTTTTTTTTTTTTTTTTTTTTTTTTTTTNGAAGGATTTACAAATGGAAAATTGTATTGCATTGTTCCATTATCAAACCAAGCTCATATAAACAAAATTCAGTGAACTTACAATCTAAACCCCAAACAAACTACAACATATAGCATTTCCTAACATCAACTTTGTTCACACAAATATATACATCAATTGAGAATTGCACTACTCTGTCCAACAGTAAGTAATGTACATTAAACATTTCTTGTTAGGAAATGATAGTATAATAGGAGAATACTAATCATTAACCCAACCAATGTCACAGTTAACATTCTTCTAAGCCAATAATTTTCTTTTTCCATTCTTGACATGCCTCCTAGTAAACCCAGTACTATTTGTGTTGATCGATAACACATTGGTGGATCACGCCATAAAAAGAAACCACAACCACGATTTCTTTTGTCCTGCAAACACCAAACCAAATAACCATGCTATCTTGCAAAGCCAATAATGCAAATTTTCAGATTAGCAAGCAGATGTACCAGTATGCAATTTTATCAGATGCAATGTCAGATTAACCATTTCAATAACTTTGCAATTGCATTTACTATAGGCTGTAACATGCAATTTTTATCAGATGTATCAATATGCAAGTTTAAACCAAGCAGTGCAATCCAATATCATGCAATTTTTAACATATTCAAACCAGCTTGCCTTCACTTTTCTTGCGAGAATTTGGCTAATAATTAATCATGTATAACTCAGACTATCTAAAAACCAGACATATGTATTATCTATCTATCAACAGTAACACTAAAACAAATATAGAGATGGCACGAACCAAATAAATCTCAAACCAAACATTTACCATGTATCTCTTGCAGCCATTGAACTTCCTCCCTGTGTTATTATCCGTCCATAAAGTTCTTTCAATGCTTGGCTTCCCACAGTGACACATTATCGTCACTCTCATTGGATTTTCACTGTGTGTGTCCATCAGGATTGACAAAAATATGTGAGTATTGAGAGAGATGGAAAACGACATAAGATTTCTTCCAGATCTTAAGCAAACACACAATTGATAGCGGTCAGAGTTCACAGAGGGTTTGGCAAGGGTTGAAATCAAAATTCAAACTAGGGTTTGGGAGGCTAGAATTGCAGAGGGAGGGAGAGAGACGGTTGGGGGGGGGGGGGGGGGGGGGAGAAAAAAGNTACACCGTTTACCCTTGCTTTTGAGACTCACGTGCGATCCACGTGACCAAAATGAAGAGTCTATGACGGTAAATGGCACAGGTATTAACGGTGATAGATTAAGTTGAGTTCGGGTGGTTAAATGCCAAAAAAAAAAAATTGGGTACCCGTTTATAAAACCCGACATGTTTTAGATACCTAGGGTGTTAAAACCCCTTTTAACAATAACATAAGCTAAATAACATACTAAATTATTACTATAGATATTTAAATAATAAGTGGGTTCATTATTTATTGAAATAGTAGTAGCAACAGAAGAAGAGGATTAATTGGATGAAAAGGATGCCATGAGGAGAGAAAAAACAAATTCGTTAGAGTATAGAAGACTTTGATACCATATTGAATCACTACTCATCTTAAAAGTTAAACTAATAATAAGTGAGTTATAATACAATTTATATTTTATTTCTATTAGTCATAATGTTGAAGTTGGAGATAAATGTGGCCAGTACAAATTGGATGGGAGATAAAGTTGAGGTTTACGTATGGAAAATTTTCAACGAATCAAGTGGAAACTGGATACCAAGAGATGATTTATAGAAGAGTTTGCATTTATCTACTCAATTAACTGTGCAAGTAAATTCTAAACACACACACGCACATATATATATATATATATATATATATATATATATATTAAAGTAGAGCTCCACATGAAGCTAAAATTAATTTCGACAAAAGAATAAATGTGGACCACATATACATATATGTATTAATGCAATTGACAGCAATTTGAGGCAGACATAACTAACGTATCTCATATCCCACACCTATCTATTCAACATTGAAGGCGCGGGTCCGAAACCTGTTAAATTTTAAGAAATTCGTACGGAAAAAAGTAAACATTGCTCGAAGGGAGACTTTATAGTTTGAAATATGTGGTTCTGTTTTTGCTGTAAAAATGTTTGTATTTTTAGGCTTCATACTCGTACATCTTCAATGACACCAATATTTAAGTAGAAGCAGAATTCAAAAATACGAAAATTCAGCTCTCACATGCACACAGCTTAATTATATGGAGGAAGCAGAGAATTAATTAAGGACGAACAGGCTGCTTTTTGAATTTCATCACGTTTTTTTAGGGACACGGCATTCAATTTCTTGGTCGGAGGCAGGGATCGATGACGACATCTTAGCTGCAGGTTTCTCTTGGTTTTTATGGCTTTGTTTCAATGACAAAAGTTTTCGAAGAACTGAAAGACAATTCAACGACAGAACAGGAGAACGAGAAGGGTTGGATATATGGATACCATGGCATCACAAGCCACTTATTATTGAATATGTTACAATATTTATATATGTATTTATATATTTTATATTTTGTTTTATCATTCTATAATGTTATATCTAATTATAAATCATTAAATTTATATTTTGTACATGATTATGCATACGAGATGAGATAGTGTGCATGTTGTATATAATATAATACATCCTCGTGTTGTATTGTGGATACAAATATTATTCTATATAAACCAATTAATTAATATGCACTACTTCTATTGCTATTTATTATATATGCTAAGCTTCACTTCATAATTTATATATATATATATATGTATACAACCAAGCTCATAGATCATATAGTTTTACTATTTAAACTTTTTTTGTCATTTATTGAATCATTTTAATAGCTGAAATTTAAAATGCATTTATGATTCATATCTAACAAAGTTTTATTTTTTTAAATAGAATTTTAGTATGTTTTTAAATTCATATTAAATTATTAATTAATTTTTAAATCTCAATTATTAAAACAATACAAAAACTAAGGACGGACAACTTAATATATACCTAATGTGAGTCTCTGACTCTATATAAAGACTACTGTAAAATATATATGAATACTATACATATACATACATATATGATTAGAAATTAGAATTCAAGCATGAGGGCATTTATGATTAAAAAAAAAACACAAGCCTGAGAGCATTTAATAACGTAAAATTTGAATGAGATAATAATTTATCTGCTATATTTATGTATATTATCTCATAATATATTTATTTAATTTCAACAAAACCTTTTTATGTAATCGTGTAAGTAATGTAGTGTTATAAATTATTTAACATCGAACATCTAATAATAAGAAATAAATATTTTATTTTATTATTGTAAGACATTGCACTTAATTATAAATTGTATATTTATGATGATTAGAGACTGCATGTACAGATACCATTTAATTTTTTGTTGCATATAATATTTGGTGAGATAAGATATGGAAGATACATGGGTAAGGATTGCTTACAAATTAAAATTCAAGCCTCAAATCATTTATGATTGAAAAGAAAAAAGCCTGTGAGCGTTTAATGGAGGTTGAATAGTACATTAATAAACTTAATTATATGTTCGACTATTAATGGAGGCCCTCAAACTTTTTTGGATAAAAATGTGAGTTTTATATTGAAATGAAAATGGTTTCGGCCACCATGTTATAGAATTACCGAGTTGAAGTCGTTGAGGGACCTCGAATTTCTCCAACTATATCCATCGTACTTTGCATGAAACATGGTCTTAAGGTTAGATTTTCTCAAAGAGATGTGGTTGATCGTCAATGTGAAAGTGTATACTATGCATGCATGTTCTTTATAGTTAATTTTCTGGTAATTAATTAGCTCAAATTAGAATTAATTGCAATATAATATTTCCTAATTTGGAGGAATTATATTTTAGAGCATCAAATTTAAAACCTTGCAATTTAAACTTTTAAGTTCTAATTTGGTGCGTTTTGGTCAATTCAATTTTTTGACTAACAGGCGGTTCAAAACTTTCCACCAATTCCAACAATCACAAAGTCTCATCTCATGCCAGATTGTTCCATTATTTAACCAAAAAGAAAAAGAAAAAGAAAAAAAAGAACTTGATAAAAAATAGAATAAAAAATTAATTAAAAACTGAAAATTGATTGTTTAATTTAGCGAGGATTCCCATATTAATAATACCATTTAAATTAATATAAAATTTTAACTAATGATAATTTTTAAATTAATGATTAAAAGTACGTATGTTTGACAATTAAAGTTTTCTTATTTCTTTCTATTTTTCCCTTCATCCCTCCTCCATTTAATTCCATCCTCCTTACTTTCCATCCCTCCTATTGGTTAAGATCTAAGGTTTAAAAATGTAATTAGTGGCCGTCTATATGGGTTATAAGGGATCAACCTAATGTGGTCTTAACATCATAACTACCTTATTCACCAAAAAAGAAAAATATCAAAACTTCTTTTATTAACTTTTAAATCGCTAAAATGTATTAATAGTTTCTCATAGAGTTCACTTTATTGTAAAAATATTTTAACATTTAACTAAATTCATATTAAGTCATTAATATATTTTAAATTCTAGTTGATCTTGAAACCAATTAAGTGGCTAATAAAAGAAATTGTGATATTAAAACCATCAAATGGGTTTAAGCCTAATTATATATATATATATATATAATTTATAACTACAAGTCTCTACATTATATTGTCATTTATGAATTGGTTTCAAAATTATTATTTTTACTTTTGTCTGATATCACCTCAAGTCCTTTTTCTCAATTCCATCCGTTTTTTTATGTTAAATGCACGTTTAGCTCACAAGCTGGCTTTTTGAAAGGAAAAAATGGTCATTTCACATCCAATCTCACTTTCTCTCTTTTTTGGAACACAAATCACAAAACCCTAAAATCCCATTAATTTATCTCCGTCAAGCTCAATCCTAGTAGCCTCATTCCCTGTCCTATTCCAAGATGAAAAAATACTAGACCTCTTTGGCTTCCCTTCTGGGTGTTCTGGCCAGAATTATTGTGTGTCTGTATGTTATAAATCAGAATTATTATTTTTTAATTGTGAGTGTATCTGCAAAAAGTCACCAACATTGACGAAAAATGAATCTTGATCGGGTGGGACGACACAAATCAAACTCCTATCTCTCAAAGAAATTTGGAGACCAGAAGTGTTATTGGATCTTAGAAGTTAATTGAAATGATTTGTGTGACTGTATGTTATCCAAATCCAATCAATTTTTTACCACTCAAAGCTTGAAGCCCTGGACACGGTGGATAATGATTCAGCCTGAAAGCAGTCTCTCCAAGTTAAGATGTGCATGGGAGGAGAGAGAGAGAGTGCGTGTGGATGGAGAGATGCGAAATGACTATTTTTGCCAGAAAAAAAATGAATAGAAATGAGAAAAAAAAAAATTACGGTCATACAAGAAAGTAAGTTCTAAATTTAAAAAGGAAAATGAAAAGAAAAAAAGTTTTGAAACCAATTCATAAATTCCCATATAGTTTAAGGACAGAAAAGCTTTATTTGCTATATGCCTATAGCTATACTCACAGAACTAATAAGAATTGAATTTTTATATCTTCTTTTTTTTTGTTTAAAGAGTGAATTTTTTATATCAATTTCTTTAAATTAGACTTAAAAATGTTCCAATTCACTACATAACTTCCCTATATGGTTACGTTTAACCCTTTCTATCAAAAAAAAAAAAAATTGGATACATTTAATCCTCTCCAACCGATAATTCAATATATGTGGGCCCTGCCTCCATGAATTACCTAATAACAAACTGTCCTGCATGATTATTATGTTTAACGCTCTCCAAACAAAAATTCAAGATTCATAAAAAAAAAACAACCAAAAATTCAAAGATAAATTGGTCCTGCCTCCATGGCTTCCCTAACCAAAAAAATATGGTTCATTAATTGGATGGACAATTAATATTTCAATAATATATATTTATATTTTGTACGAGCAAAAACATCTAATTATTAATTTAACGAACAATATATAGGAATGTTACTGTTAGCATGACATGTAAGCAGTCCAAGGAAACTGAGCTAGGTATAGCTGATTTTAACTATGTAAGTTAGTTAAGTACTGTTTACGTGAATGTTAGTCACGTGGTTTTGGTTGTAACAATTTATATCAGTTAAGGTGTTAGCGTGCACGATAAGCTTTTGGTATTTAAAAACCAAGCTTGTAGATATAATCATTATTATCATTGAATGAGTTTTACAAAGTATTAAAAAAGAATTCTCTCTCAATTTTAAGTTTCTTAGTTCATATCTCTGTTCTTGCTCATTTGCTTTTGTTACAAGCATTATATAGTTTAGTTCATAAACAGTAGCTATACTCAAACAAGTAACGAGAATTTAATTTTTATATCTGTTTTTTTTTTGGTTCAAAGAGTGAATTTTTTTTTTATCAATTTCTTTAAATTAGACTTAAAAATATTCCAATTCACTACATAGCTGCCCTATATGGTTACGTTTAACCCTTTCAATAAAAATAAAAAAAATAAAAAAAATGGTTACGTTTAACCCTCTCCAACCAATAATTCAATGATATGTGGGCCCTGCCTCCATGAATTACCTAATCACAAACTGTCATGCATGATTATTATGTTTAACGCTCTCCAAACAAAAATCCAAGATTTATAAAAAAAAATAAAAATAAAAAAAAATAAAAAAAAAGATATATTGGTTCTGTCTCCATGACTTCCCTAACCAAAAAAATATGGTTCACTAATTGGACGGACAATTAATATTTCAATAATATATATTTATATTATGTACGATGTTCTATATTGCAAAAGCATCTAATTATTAATTTAACGAACAATATATAGTTGAATATATTTATATACCTTCTACTATATATATTATATAGCATCTACTTTCGTGAGCAGAAACATGCTATAAAATTATAAAAGCAAAGATAGCAGAGCAAGCTTGAAGAAGGAGCAAAATAAGCTTTCATAGTAGAAGCTAAAAATGAGCTATGTAATTGTACGTAGAGATACTAGTGGCGGTTCTCTGCTTTGTCCTGCTTCGGCATTGGAGGGTGCACAGAAAAAGTGGTGCAATCATCACCAACTGGCAACTTGTTGGAATGCTTCCAGGCCTCCTTACAAATGTCTCATGCATCCACGATTATGTGTTCCACGTTCTCAAAAAAGGTGGAGGAACCTTTGAGATCAAAGGCCCTTGCTTCGCTAACTTAGATTTCCTGCTCACTAGTGATCCTATGAACGTTCGACACGTTTTGGACAAAAGTTTTGCAAACTATCCCAAGGGACCTCAGTTCAAGATGATCTTTGAACCTTTAGGAGACGGCATTTTCAATTTGGATGCAGATCTTTGGAAAGATCAAAGAAAAATGTTCCAATCATTGATGGCAAACAGAAAATTCGAGATGTTTATGGAGAAAACCATCCAGAGAAAGGTGGTTGATGGGCTAATTCCACTTCTTCATCAAGTCTCCACCACACAAATTCAGGCGGTTCATTTTTGTACATATTTTTTAAAAAAAAAATATTTTATTTTTTAAGCTTTGGATTAATAATTTCAATTTAATCTTTTAAAGTTTTAAAAATTATAATTAATATGATTTTAAAAAGTACAAACGAAATAATATAATAGAAAAATAATGACTATTTAAAATAATAATATTTTTAAAACAAAAAAGTTCAACTTGTATTTAAATCATTAACCTTTTTTTATTCGATTTTATAGTATGTATAATTTGTGGAAGTGCTTAGCTGGCAATCTTTTGACGTATATTTCCATATATATGGTAACAGGTTGACTTACAAGAAGTATTCCAACGGCTAACCTTTGACAATATATGCTTATTGGTTTTAGGCTATGATCCTAAATGCCTTTCCATTGAATTCCCTATAGTTGCATATGAAAAAGCTTTTCACGAAATCGAAAAGACTGTTCTGCTCCGACATGTTCAACCAGAAAGCTGGTGGAAGTTGCAGAAGTGGCTTCAAATTGGAGGAGAGAAAAAACTAACCCAATCCTTGAAAGTTTTCGATGAATTCTTACAGCAATGCATCTCTGCGAAACGACATGAATACAACGGAGTTCCAAAAGACGAATCTAACTTCGACATGCTCACAATTTATATGGCAGAAGAACATAATAAGCAATCAGGACAAACGGATGGCCTCTGTACGAATTCCGACAAGTTTCTGAGAGACACGGCAATCAATTTCTTGGTAGCGGGTCGAGACACCGTAGGTGCAACTCTCACTTGGTTTTTTTGGCTTGTCTCAACGCACCCATTTGTGGAAACTAAACTCGTTGAAGAAATAAAAGAGAAAATAGCACCTAAACATGGTGACATTAATAAGGTTTTTAATGCAAAGGAGGTGAATAAATTGGTTTATCTCCATGCAGCACTGTGCGAGTCATTGCGACTATATCCACCAATTCCAATCAATCACAAAACCTCATCTCAATCGGACACTCTTCCAAGTGGTCATCGTATTAAGCCAAAACAGAGGATTTTGATTTCTTTTTATGGCATGGGAAGGATGGAGGAGATACGGGGTCCAGATTGCTTGGAATTCAAGCCCGAGAGATGGATTTCGAACAGAGGTGAAATGACAAGACCGCACTATCCAAGTCTTGCCTGCAGGACTTAATCACGCTGACTAAGTCCCTAAGCAGTCAACTACCACCATAATTACTAAATTCCACAATCAAACTCTTAAATGCTAGAAAATTCAATAGAAATTTCGGCAGAATTTTATCTGTTTTTGGAACATTCCCAAATACATATAATTGCAATTCCTGCAAGAAAACACATTCCTATACATAATTCAATCTACCAGCACACATTTCCACACAAACCACATCTCGGTAAATAATTTTAACAATCAAATAAATATATATATACTTTTCGCAGCTAGACTCAGTATAAAATCTGAGCTGCCTACATACCCTTATTAATAGGGATCAAGCTACCTGTAGTTCTTAAAATAAATTTGCATTTAACAATGAGAATGCAAATATACCACTCAATTTATTCAGGATATAAGTCCAACACAGGTATAATCAATCATGCACAGACTTAGCAATAAATCATCAATCCATCACAATATCTCATCATATATAAATTATAACTAATTTCATATATTGCATAATCATTAGAATAATGAAACATTAATAGTACTTTAATCACTTTTAGTTCCAACAAACTTTTCAAACCATATAAAAGGGTAATGGCTATGTATATAGAATATATCAATGAAAAGCCACGGACGCATATATGAACTAATCATATATACCGGGCGTGTAATAACCATATATGAAGGACATTGCAGTGAAAAGCCACAGATCATATATATATGAACACATCATATATATACCAGGCAGGTAAGCTAACCATGAAAACCCCAGTGAAAAGCCACAGATCATATATGTGAACAAATCATCATATATCGAGCGGGTAATAACCTTTTCTGTGAAAACCATTGTCCTTCCATATATTTAAAAACGTATATATATATATAATATTATAACTTGGCGGCATAACCCATCGCCCAATAACTTGGCTGCATAACCATCGCTCAAGTCCACAATATGGCGGCATAAACCACCGCCCAATAAACTTGGCGGCATAAACCCTCGCCCAAGTAAATAACCTCCCTACTTGGCGGCATACCCCATCGCCCAAGTAGTCACCAACCTTATTACACCCCTTACTTGGCGGCATACTCATCGCCCAAGTAGTACATAGTAACATACCATAGATATCATTTCAACAACAAACATAGGTGCAAATTTACATTCATTTATACTCAGTCTCACAAGAATAAATATATTAACAAATAACATTTATTCTATGAATGTAAATCAAATCAAATAATATTTAAATGCTCAATTCAATTCTCACATTTAGGATAACCATTTATCATAATTCCAAGCTCCATAAATTCATATAAATTTTATTTGCAAAATCACAAAATGAAAGAAAAACAACTATATAATGTAATCCATACATTTCTTAGTGGTTCTCCTTAAATACGGAGTCCATTTACAATCACAATTAATAGAAATGAAATCTACCAGCAATTCACTTTACTCAAAGTACACATCACAATCCAAGTTACCTCTCATCGGCAACCAAACACAATTTCAAGAACATATCACTTTCACAGAAATCCAAAATTGAATAGTCCATACTTAAAAGCTCATAAACATGAATATCATATCAAATATTCAACATTTAACTATGAACATAACGACGAATATGTAATACAAATACACCACAAGAATTAAATTCGCATCTTCATCTATAAATCTCACAAGTTATGTAACTATTATCAATAGGTACAATGAGGAGACCATTCAAATACATTAATTGAAGGCTAAGTCACATACATATAAATTCAAGTATGTTCATAAACAAAATTATCTATAAAAACAGTTTATTGACTTTCCTTAACTTATATAATCACACTAGCAAGCATAAGTGGTGCTCACATTCATACATATTCATATATAGATAAGTACACATACATAACTATATATACATATAGTCATTAGCAATTTAGTTGCTTTAAAAAAAAAACAAAAGCAACTATAAATTATATTTGAAATCTAATTTGCTTACACAAACACACACACACACACATATATATATATATACACAACCATATACTCAACTCTTATCAAGATACACATATAATACATAGAACATCACTTAATCATAAATTAAATTAAACTACCAGTCATAG
>QANX01005739.1:0-17490 GCA_003254975.1 Ochetophila trinervis
AAGAAATTCTATGTGGTATTGATTTATATTTAAGTAATCATGTACTTAAATATAAATATTATTATTCTTATTAATGAATAATTCATTACTTAATTAATAACATTTTTGTTTTTAGTGAGTATTATAAACCTCTTAATTATGATAAATATGATTTTCACTCAATATTTTTTCAATTCTTATAGTTAAATTGATAAAATATATAAAAAAAATAAGCATGTCCTGAAATTTCATAAAAAAAATTCATCTATAAATTTCCATCATTTTTTTATTTTTTTTTATCGAAATCGATATTCTGTTGATATTTACATTGATATTTCTATATTTTAAACTTTCGATATTTCCGTCGATACCAATATTTTCATCATTGAATATAACCAATATTGCAACACTGAGAGGCATGGGATTTTTTAAGAACCCCCCTTTTAACATTAAAATTGATAGTTAATAAATAATAACCAAAATATGACTTCCTAAAGCCACGTTTATATACCATTATGTTAAATAAAATTATAAACTAATTAATTTTTTATCATCAAATATATTGATGTATCAAATGTGCGGTTTATCTACCTGTACATTTGCCGTACCAAAATGTCCCCCTTAATGGTATTATAATTCATCTCTTAAAAATCTATCACATCAAAGTAGCCCCAAATTTCTCTCTCTTTCCAAATATGCATGTGTCAGATTATATTATACAATTTGTAAGTGGGTACGGTCCCTTCTATTTGCTTCTATCTATTTCAATACTGTTATTATGGGACTTGGGACTGCTCTTGCTCGCTGCTGCTTGTCTCTTCTACCAAGTTCTAGTTTTTATTTTCATAAGAAAATGACTCCCAACGAAGAAAAACATTGAAAAAGCTTCGGATTTTGATACTTTTCCTATATGTGTGTGTGGCATAAAAGAGGACAAAACAAGATGATTACGAAGGGAAGGAGGTAAAAAAATGTGGAAATTTGAAAGCACACAAACCCACATGCGAAAACATACACTGACCATCATAAAACAAACTATATACATTATTTATATATATATATATAAATTAGTTTATTGCATCACCATCGTCACCAACACCAATTTCTCAAAATTGATCTCTTAAAAAATGTAATAAAATTGAATTATAACTCTCTCTCTCTCTGCGATCAGCTTGGAACTTTGTTAAAATTGGGGATTTTATTATATGTGTTTCTCTCTGCATGAAAAACAGTTTAGGCAATTTGACTGACCCACTTCTCTATATTACCATCTAGGTTGGTCAACTATCTCCCCCCACATGGACCACTGCCCTAAAATGTCATAATTTTAGTTGCTGTGTAAAATGCAAATATATCGATCAACACCTGCAAAATATAGTTCTTCTTTAATTTTAGTTGCTCTTTTAGAAATCACAACTTAAGTTGGTACAATTTTTATTTTTTATTGCACAAAAAAATGCATGATTTTCTTGTACTCCGTAACTATATATGAGCAATTCATCAAAAAGTAACTATATATGAGCAAATGTTAGTTTTTTGCCTTTAAACGAATGAATGTTTCATGAATTATACATTTTCAGTTCTTAAATTCCAAATATAATTCCTTAGCTCAGCTAGCTCAATAAGCACGCCAATGTTTTACTAACAAAAGGATAAACAAAATCAAAATTATTGGACACCTATCCAAATAGTCATTTGAAGTAGTACTATAGTACTAGTGGAACAAATCTATTTTCAATATTAGCGCCTAAATTAATTTGAAAATTTCCTTCATTTGAAGTTTTGAAGAGTATCAAATTTGCCTAATATTTGAAAACAGAAGATCCAAAATTATTAGTAATTTTCAAGAGTTTGAGCCATTGAGGTAAGAATATTGAGCATTGAACCTGGCTATTCAAGCTTGTTGACCACGCAGAGTGATAGAAAGAGAGAGAGTCTATAGGGGTTGCTTTCATCGGTGGACCCCACGGTCTTAGTTAACAACAAAAGAGGGCTGCTTCTCTGCTTTACTATTTGTGATTCTTTTGCTTTGCTAGAATACCCGTCCAAAGACGCAACTATTATTGATATTATTTTTATTTTTTGAAGAGTAAAAACCCTTAATAGCAACAAAGTAATTGGGGCTGCCATTACCTATTTAGGACCCACGCTTCACAAATTTTCTATTATTAAATTATTTTTTTATTTTTTAGGAGTAAAGACCCTTAATAGCAACAAAGTAATTGGGACTGCCATTACCTACTTAGGACCCACGCTTCACAAATTTTTTTTTATACGCTAACTGTTGTATGAATAAAACTATTTATTATCAAATACATAATAATATTTATTTAAAAATTATATATTTTAATTTATCATATAAATAATTATATTTATATTATATGTGATAATTAAAAAATGAGATATATGCATGACCATTAAATATAATATTTTATATTCACATTATCTCAAACGCGCTCTACAGTCGCAATTACAACTATTTTTACATGCAACGCATGCACGGGCCCACATTAAATAATAATAATCGTAAAGTCATGGAATATAAAATAATAACAAAATAAAAATAAAAGAGACTTCGTTATGTCATAAATTTTTTCTTCAATAATTACTTTGGTGTTTCTTTTTCTTATCCCACCTTCTTTTTTGGCTTTTACCTTATCATTGAGCCAATTTGAGATTGTGACATTCTTGTCAAATTCATTGAATTGCATATATGCATACACATTGCCATGATTGTTTTTTTTCTTATCCAATAAGAAATTACATGCCCATGGTATTCTGAAAAGGTTAATTTTTCCATAATTTTACAATATATATATATAAATTTATTTTCTTTTGATCATTGGATAAATTGAACACAAAATTCACACATAGAAAAAGCAGACATTGTTACCAGGTTGCCTTCTAGTGGCATAGTTTAACAATATTCGTTTGCAAAATTATACTAACATTGGAGTAAAATTTTACATTAGTACTTTTTAGTTTTAAGAAGTTGAACTTTAGACTTTTAAATTTAAAAAAAGGTTATAATTTTGATCTTCAAATTTCAATTAGTTATATTTTGATTCAAATTGATTTTTTGGCTAACAGTGATTAACGGTAGCGAATCTATCATATTTAACTAATATTATTTATTGCAATTTAGATCCTTTATTTATTAAAAAAATGCATTTTAATATTTCAAAACTGCTAACATTTCCTTAGCCAAAAGTTCAAATTGGTCCAAAATGCAATAAATTGAAGTTTAAAAGTTTAAAATGCAAAGTTTTAAATTTGAAAAACTAAAAAAAAAAATGTAATTTTTTCATACTAAAAGATAGTAAAGTATAATTAATTCAATTAATAATTTAAAGCTTCTTAAAGGTAGGAAAAAGCCTTTTAGATTCGTAGTCCCATCTATGAAAGGAAGGGAATAAGACATATCATTAGTCACTGCGGAACTGACCAAATAGCCACAAACTGTCTAATTATTGATGCACGTCAGGTGGCATGCAGTCGGGGCTACCTGCATCTAATGCTGTGCCAGTTTGGTCAAGTTGGGTTCGGTTTAATCCTCCATATAATTATCCCATGCAACTATATTTTAACTAGATATATAGAATTCCATATGCCTTTTATTGTCTATCATTTTGATTATAATTTGGTGGTTATATATATATAGGGATTTATGCATTTCATCTTCCTAATGTGACACAACTAACCACTGATAATTCAACAAAAAAAAAAAAAAAACTAACCACTGATAACATATATCTTATCCATTATAATTTATTACATTAAATTGTTAATATATATTGATTTACGTATGGAATATTACTTATAAAAATAAAGACATAAGAAATATAATTAATGTTATTTTAATTTTTTTTATTAAAATGTAATTATCATATTAACTAAGTGCTTGATGATTTAAATTAATAAATAGCTAGCTAGCTTTTAAAACATTGCAAGTGCAAGGCAATGTTATGTTAACAGTAATTTTATATTGGACCATGTTGGCATTTTGTATTGCCCAACTGGCATTTGATTACATATAATCCAAAAGTATTTCATTTGGATTTAATAACATTCTATTGTTTATTGGTTTATTTTAAAGTATTTAGATGGTATAAAATAAAAAATATAAAGACATGATTGGATATTTTGTCGTAAGAAATTGTTTTTGATAGTTTTTTTAATTGCAAAATTGATATTAGTGTTTAATATGTAATATTATATTATATATGTATTTTTGTTTTATACAGTTTGGTAAGGTTATTTGTAATTAATATTAATATAGGGGAGTCTTATGTATTTGTACTAAAATTTTAAAAAATAATAATTTTGAACTACATATTTCAGTCCCATATTATAAGTCCAGTCATCGCCCCAACAACCCAAAAGAATATATATATATATATATATTCTTTTGGGTTGTTGGGGCGATGACTGGACTTATAATATGGGACTGAAATATGTAGTTCAAAATTATTATTTTTTAAAATTTTAGTACAAATACATAAGACTCCCCTATATTAATATTAATTACAAATAACCTTACCAAACTGTATAAAACAAAAATACATATATAATATAATATTACATATTAAACACTAATATCAATTTTGCAATTAAAAAAACTATCAAAAACAATTTCTTACGACAAAATACCCAATCATGTCTTTATATTTTTTATTTTATACCATCTAAATACTTTAAAATAAACCAATAAACAATAGAATGTTATTAAATCCAAATGAAATACTTTTNTAATGACATATTGGGCGTTAAAATATATTATCAATATTGACAAAGCTGTTTTAACAAAAATGAGTATATTCACACAATAAATTTTTCATATATATCTTCTTAACCTTTTGATGTAGAGATTAATTGAAGAAACTCCTCAGCTAATTGAGTTGAAGTGCCACAAAATTAAGAGACTAGCAGTTGTGCTTAATAAAAATGGCACAATGTTTCTCATAAATTTTTTCTTCGTATAATAAACTTTGTTTCGACATACACTTATTACCTTACTTGCATGACTTTATATATATAATTATTAATATTGGTCAAATACAATTTTTGTGCGTTTTAAATATGAAAAGAAAATAATACCTTGGGAATTGAAACCATTTAGAGAGACGGACAGTCTGATTTGGATACGTTTTTTCCAAAAATTCAGATTAAATTTTAGTTATGGATTTAGTTAAATAACAAACTAAACTAAATAATTTATGGATTGTTTAATTTGGTTGAACAATTTGTATTGCGGCATTTAATTTTATAGTATAAATTTAATTTACATGATTAAAATACAAATTATTGATCAATCATTTAATTTTAATAATATAGTCTAAATTTCAAAGTTTAAATTAATTTTTATACTATAACACTAAGTTCAAATTAAAAATATTACAATTCAAAATTCAAACTAAAAATAATCAAATAAAAAATATATATTAAAATTCAAAACTACCCATTAATAATAAAAAATATTAAAAATATATTATATACTAGTGGCGGTTTGGGTTTGTTCGGATCGAAAACCATCCAAACTGCAAATCAAACCGTTAGTGGCGGTTTAGATGGTTTTCGGACCAAACCCAACCAAACCGAATCAAAAGCAGAGGTTTGGTTCGGTTTTGCCCACCCCTACCCACTACTGGAAAATTTTATGCGTGCATGCAGACTTGTCAATTAAGGAGTTTATTAAATGCAATTATAATACCACAATATTCATGTGTCTCTTAATCATCTTTAATGAAATTGCTAAAATTAACATGCCATGTAAGTAAATATAAACATATTTTGAAAAAATACGTTTCAATAATAATGTATCTAAAATGAATGTCGAGTTGACGTGGCCTATACATTGTTAAAGTAAATGTCTATTTCTTGAATCTCTGCTAAACGTGGTCAAATTTCTTAAAATGAACTTTTTTAAAAAAAATTTTAATTTGATCAAAAACTAAATATATTTAATAAAATATATAATTAATTAGTAACCGCAAATAATTTTGATGCACATTATTATAAAAGAATAATTTTTGAATTAATTATGTATTTATACCATCTAAATTTAAACAGTATCTATTTTATGTCACATATCCTACATTCCATATTTTTCATTGGAGATACTTTTAAAGTAATAATTTAATGTTGGTGTGAGACTGTGAAATTAAAATCAGGTTATGATCTTTTCCTAAAATAAAAAAGTATACATCATTCGATTAAAATCTGCTAATGGTAAATTATATATGAAAGAATGATAATATATATATATATATTAGGGTTAATTGTAATTTAACATTCTAAATTTTTAGAGTTGTGCAATTTTGGTTCTAAATTTTATGTTTGGTCAATTTAAAGTCTAAAATTTTAAAATTTGTGCAATTTAGGTCATTGATTTTTTTATTTAATTCAATTTCATGATTTGAGTGAACAAACTATTAACGATGTATTCTCTCTTAATTTGTAATGTTGTGAGCGGTGTTTTCTGGCTAATTCAAGCAATAAGATTAACATGGTTTTGTTGTTCGAAGGTTTGTCATTTGCTTCAAATTAGAAAAGAAAATAGATCATATGTTTGTTATATGCATCCCGTTAACAGTTTGTCTACTAAAACTGTAAAATTAAACTAATTTGCATTCATTTGAAAAATTAAAAGTCTAAATCATACAAATTTAAAAAAATTTAAATTTAAATTGACCAAATATAAAGTTTGAAGCTGAAATGTACAACCCTAAATATTCAGAATACTAATTTACAATTAATCCTATCTTTTTGCATGTTTCTTATAATTTTATTAATAGTTAACTTTTTTAATTGTTGAGTAAAACATGAAAAAAATTCAATAAATAAATTTATTAAAATTTAAATGATAAATACAAATCATCTGAAACAATTACAAAAGGAAAAGGAAGGTACTAATATGAATTTAAAAAGTTCAACTGCATTTTGTACCTTGATTTTTAAAATTTTACAATTATTATTTTTAATTTATAAATTAATTAATTTAGGCTTTCATTTTTTCTATTTATAGATTGGTTTAATATACAATTATTATTATTATTTTTTAATCTTTGACCAACGTCTTAAAATATTTATGCTCTTTTCAATCCATAAGTGAATTGAAGTAATTAATAAAAATTCTAAAAATTAAAAATCTAAATCACTAATTTTGTAAATTGAAGATTTAAACATACAATTAATCCAATTTAATTGTCGTACTTAAAAAACATCAAAACAAAAGTAATACTATTCCAACTACAATAGTAACGCATAATTTTAGATGACATGCGTGTGGGACAATTATGTCTTCGCACGAGTTCCACATAAAAAAGAAAAATAGGAAAAACACATTTTTCTTCTCCACAGAAGAAGGGAAAAAAAAAAAAAAAAAATCCACGTTAGAGGTGAAGGGTTGAGAGGGCGCCACGTTAGGCAGAGGCACTTAAAAAGAAGAGTTAGGCGGAGAGCAAAGCGGGACCCATCGCGTCGATCCCACGTACAAAGGAACAGCGTAAAGCAGTTGGCTGGGAGTGACTTTTCCAAATGTTTATCATCTTCCGTTGAGAGGGTTGGGGGGTTGGACTTTAGCCAGCAAAAGGCGGTCCCCACAGCCCCCACCTCACTGTACACGCGTCAACGTACAGCAACCCCACCCCTACTTGCTTTGGAGCTCTATGGTTTTTGTTTTGTTTTTTTTTTCTTTAACGAAGATTNTGTTTTGTTTTTTTTTTTCTTTAACGAAGATTCGCCCAAGTCCTCCCTCTCTCTTGCCAGGGGGTCCCACCGTCCAATCAAAACCCTTTTCAATTTTTCTCTTAGGCGTGTAATTCCACGAATTGAAGGGTCCCACGTGCTCACAAGTCAAGAAAGTAACCAATCACAAGAGAGCTGGGTCTCTCCGCAACCGCCTTTTTCTTTAAATGCGGATATATCTCCTACCTTGTCGTTGTCGGCTAAAATAGTTAGACACGTGTCCATTCCTCATAGCACGTGACGAACTGCCCCGCTCAACTCTCCTAAATGGGGAAAAATTTGTATGCAACTACTCTTGTTTGGATGATGAGTTAGAAGGGACTGCTCAAATATATATATTAAATAAATGATTTAATATAAAAGATAACATAGTGTCTTCTTTTATTATTATTAAAAAAAAACACAGTGTCTTCTGTGTGCAGATATTTTTCCAAAGTGTGACACTGTTCTGTCATCTAGACCGCTCCGTCTCTTTCACAGAATGACCGTTTCACCCTCTACCCTACTGCGCAGAGGCTACTAGTTTTACCTTTTTCAAAAGAAAAAAATAATTTATTATTTCCCAAATCTGTCCCTCCTAGTCCTCCGCTATTCTGGGGCCACGTTCGGAAGTCTGCACGACTATGTAATATCCTCCATCCGTCACCGTTAGATAATTATTCTTCTGAACTTCTTCCAAATCGTAACTTCATCCAACGGCCAATGGATGATTAAGCTTTTTATGCAGCAGATTGATTTTTGGGGTTGCGTGTAAGAAAGAGATTGGATGGTGACGTAATCCGTACGCAGTGTCCGCATCTACAGAACGACAAAAATCCACAGTGGCAATGTATGGAAAAATTGGCCGAGCAGGACAAAGTTGCCAAGACAACGCGCTAAGAGAGGAGCGTGGATAGCACGGTTACTGTGATTGGCGGTGGCAGTAAAAGAGTGCCGTGGTCTGTGGGAGTTCCCTGACAGAATGAGAAAGATAGTAATTAAAGGATAGAAAATACGTTACTGTATTTGGACATCCCTATTCGCAGCAGAAGATCATCCCTGGAAAAAGTTTCTGCTGCTTCTCGTTTTCGGCACAATACTCTATAATCGCCACCATAATTCACTTTTCACCTTACTGTATTGTTTTTTACTCCCTTTTTTTTTAAAAAAAAAAAAAAAAAACTTTTTATCTTTTTGTTTTATTAATAAAAAATAAAACACTTTCAATACCTCCTTTGCCTTTTAGCATGAAGGAATGTGAACACTGTTGTGAATAGCTGGCCCAGTTATAGTTTGAATTGTAGTAGTTTTATATGGATTTATATAATTTTTTCGGCTGCTATTTATGAAAAAGATGAAAATTTTAGTTATATAAATTTTTACCGTGCACTAAATATTTTTTAAATCTATATCGATAATTTTTTTTAAACCAAAATATTAAAAAATAATAATGTGAATATCTCAGAGTTCTTTTAACTTGCAACATTTTAACCAAGTCAAATGCGATACAATTTAAATTGATTATTTTGTGGATAAATAAAGTTAACTATATTTTAGTACTCATGCATATTTTCTTTTATAAGAAATTTCAACCTAATTTATTGATCCATGTTAAAAAGATAATTGTCATTTTTTTTTTTAATTAGGCACAGAATCATTTATGAAAAACATAGCAAATTGACATTAGGCTGTTAACCATATTGTGAACCAGAAGCTTTAATGAATGTTATTACCATTTATTTATTTATTTATTATTTCTTTATTTTTTTAAAGAATGATTGAAGAACATTATTTAGTGGTGCAAACGACAAAATAATAATTCGTCTAATCTAGACTTAATAAAGTGATAATTTTGAAATAGCTTCTGTGATTACAATTTAATGACGTTAGGACGACATCGGAAATTCCAAAAAAAATTGACGATAAAAGTGAAAACCACTCATAACCCACAAATTCAACACATTTAACATTTTATATATGTAACAACCTATATATTTTATTTGTTGTCAACAACTCATATACACATGTATATACACACTTAAAATTTTATCTTCTGATGTTCAATTAACATCTAATTGCAGCAATATAATTCATAAACTACATTTAATCGGGAGCAGAAATTGTTTTGTACCAAACTCAATATCTTGGAAACTTATCAAAGGAAAAAACATATGTACAGAAAATGCAGGTGCATAAAGAAGCACTATTTTCGTAAGGCGGTCAAAATTCTTGAACCAAAATTCTTACTTGCAGGATTTTTATTTGGTGGAAACTAAGGACCAGCACAATTGAAATAGAATGTAGCTTATTAACTAGGCAGTAGAACCCAGGAAGGGAGATCCCAATAACAATCTGGTGTGGCACACGATTTGTGCTTTTGGCCCTAACCTAATAGGGCATGGACCACCTATGTATGACTGGTGTTTCGAGCCATAGAAACAACAGGTAGAGTTAGGTCATTCTGTCCCCTCCCCAATTAATACAGTCCAACAAAAGTCGTTGGAGCTTTGGAAAGAGGCTACTTTTTATAAATCATATAACTTTATAATTAATATTATATATATTTATATATTTTTAGTTATTGTTAGATTACACAAATCTTATCGCATATTATATGCTACCAATTAGCCTACCACATATCATCTACTTTATTTACCAAAAAAAAAAACATATAATCTACTTTATAACATTCATGTTAATTGCATTTAATTCTATGTTATATAGAGATTAATTTGTTTTAAAAAACATTTCATTTGAAATATGATTTGACTTCATATTTGGGCTTGGGTATACTAAATAGATATTTTTTTCTCTGGAAAAAAATGACTTATCTGTAGCGGGATCATAGGCCCATGGAGTATTTAGCGAATGGACCGACCCATGTATATTTTTAATTTGATAGGAGTCCACAATGGAAGCGTGTGTCGTTAAAACCTCTCTTTCTTTTGTACGATAGTAGATGAGATGAGTACCTGAGTCCAAATAAAACTACTGAGATTTGAACTATAATTCTCGTATTCGCAGATGTAATAACATGTATGCAGTGTTAAATCATATTCGTGCTATGACATGTAAAATTTAGTTCACTTGAATATACAATCTCTTTAAAACTATTGTATAGAGATAGGTAAATACGAATTTGTTCTTTGCATTTTCATATAACTCTCCATCTAACATAGTTTTAAAATGATAAAATAAATTTATTTTAAAATTTAGCAAAATGGACCTTTTGTTTTCATATTTCTAAAAAAGTTATTCTAAAAAAAAAGCAATGCATGTTTAAATAGTAAACTAAATAAATTTTCAAAATTATGATATGTAGATAATTATATAAATGTTATATTGTGTTTCACATGTTAATACGTATTAATTTATTGGATCTTATTGGAATTCACTTATACAAATCTAATATGATACCGTCAATTTAAACTTACAAATTATGATACAGGTTGATGGCGTGTGAGTCTTTTCCAAGCCTAGCATCAAAGTGCACAGCATAAAAAATGAAGAAGAATAATGTTGGTGATTTTTCTTTCATTTCAATTATGAGATAATCAAATGGGAAAACTTCAAAGTAAAAAGGGTAACAAAATATTGTTACTAAGATTCTTTTTTGGAAAGAAAAAGAAGTAAATGGATGGCCAGGTTACAAATGTTAGCGATTTGATTGAACATAATATTTTGCTGAAAAAGTTTAATTCCAATTCTTTGCGCTCTTCTTTCTTTCTTTTTTCCTTTTTTTCTTTCCTCTTTTATCTTTTCCTTTCAACCAAAAAAGGGCATGTGTTAAAAAATTCCTACATGGATCCGATTGTAATAGCATAGAATAATATAATTCTGCTTATAATGAGTGAAATAAGTAATACCATGAAACTAAATATGACTAAAAAATTAGGTACGTGGCTTTCCTACGTTCACAGGCTGCCAACTACTGATTTGTTAGGCAATGTTGATAGCAAGCATCATCACCTACAATCTAATCTCTCTTTGACTACTTCTTTATCTTTTCCCTTTCAATTTATAGATATTGACATGTTCATCCAGACAAGTGAACAATGTTCAAGAAACTCATCAAAGCAATCAATTAGGGAAAGCTATCTATGAAATATAATATAATATAAAAACAGTGAAATAATATAATTTTGGATTTACCTTAACTATTCTTTGCTGAAATATACATTAGTTTTTAGATGATTTTCCCTTTGTTTATTCTGTGCAATTTAATTTAGAATACAAGAGTATGAGTTAATGCTACACCTTAAAGGAATTGGGATTATGACATGAAAGATACCATCCAAATATAAACTTAGGAAGAAACTATTATTATTTAATAAAAAAGCAAGACAGCACCCAAAAACAAAAACCTCTATATTATTTTCATTGACTTGTGAATCATTATACGGTAGTATTGATTCCCACACAAGTTACAATTAGGGAAGCTTCATAGATACCATTGGATATTTAGGCTGCATTATATTTATATATACATACATATATATATATATATATATGCATATCTTCCATATATATCCATCAGAATAGGTCAAAAATGATAGATTTGACTACACAAACAATTCTCATCCAGTGGCTAAAAAGGTAGTTTCTATACCAACACTCGAGTGATTGAATTGATATAAATATATAATTGTAGAAATAAGCAGCTGCAAAGTTTATTTAAAACCTATGGTTCTTTTTCTATGCTTTTGGGGGTTCTAATTATATTGTTCCATGACAATGATGATACTGATTCATGGGTTTGCTTCTTTCTTTGTGGATTTGGAGGTTTAGTGCCTCAGAAAGCATAGACAGTCTTGTGTCCTATGTAATTAAATATATAGACACACACACACTATGAATATTACATTATGTAATGTATCAATGTGTCAACCTTCTGCTGTGTCTCTACGTGGCGTACATTGGGTTAGTAGTATTAAAATAAATCTTCATGATTTATTAGATCTTATGACTTAGAAGAACATTATCCTCAAAACTCTTGTGGGGATCAGGTTGGTCAAGTAGTATATATATTTATAGACAAATCATTGTATATAGAATATATAAATATTATTGTTTAGCTAGCATGCTGGGCATTCCAATATGGAGCATATCACTTTCAGGTTGAAAGAAAATATATAAAGGGGATGTGGGTAAACAAATTTTATAAAATAAAAAAAGAAAAAAGAAAAAGAAAGATTAATTCAACAAAAGACTAAAAATTGAACAAGACTGAATCTGCTTGACAGCACTTAAAGATTGGGAAAAAAAAAAAAGAAAACAAAAAGGCAGAATTTTGCTAAAGCAAGCAGTCATAGTACAGTTCTGTTATAAAAAAAAATAAAATCCATTGTTATATTGTATTATATTATTTTTTCTTTTACTTTGAGTGTGAGTTAGATGAGGCAGATCTAAGGAAACGCGTGGTTGGGCCAAGAGAGAGTCAACTTTACTGGGTTTGAGCAACAATGATAGAGAGGTAATGGGACCTGGGGGAGTTTTCGTAGTATTAATTGGGTGGTTTAATCATGAGATTCCTGTTAGAATGTTAGGGCAGTGGTATCCTATATGTTCTCAAACACACTAACTTTATTCAACCCCTGTCATCTACTTAACTTTGAGAGTTTTCGCTCTCATAGCTTTTCCAAAACTGGGGATAGAGGAGGCATTCTGCTATATATCCACTTTGCATTTAAACTCACTCACATTTGATTCTCTAATTAATAGTTTAGATAATAGATCAAAATCCTTTATCTTTCGCTCAAAAATAGGACGACTTATAAGCTTGACATCACCATTTGATTGCATATGAGTTTATGGCATGAAAGATTATTGCAACATTTGCATTTTTTTTATTGTTATGGAAGAAATAAAAGATATAGGCAAAGAAAATACCTACAAGTCCAACGTAGCTTTCATGTTATTTCACGCCCTCTATGGCATTGATAGGCCCTTATCCAAAAAGGCTGGCCTTTCTTGTTGCGCTATTATGATTTCGGCTTTCTGAAAATTTATATAAGATGAGTGCATATGAAATCCAAATAGTACTGCAAATGGAAATCTTTCCTATTAAAATAGAAATGGCTATCCGTCTGCTCAGACCATCTACAGACCCAACAGGAAAAATAAAATGGCAAAAACGTGATTTCCTTACTGGTTTTTTTTTTTTATAATTTTTTTTAAAAATAAAATAAGATTTCCATAAGGTTAACGAAGTATAAATTTTTCACCCAAAAAAAAAGTAGAAGTTTTAAATAGTTATTAAATATTTTTAAAGCAATATTAATATATTATCCATTCACTATATAATATAATGTTAATAAACTCTTTATTACATTTCAAAAATTAGTCTTTTGAGAGAAATTTAAGAAGCAGCGAACCAAATATATAAAAATGTGTACAATTTTCACTTCAAAAGAGACTATAATGATCCTGGAAGCTTGTCCATTTCCGGGCTGACAAAATAATGGACCAACAAGCCCACTCTTCAGCACATATTTTCTCTTCTTGAATCTGGGCTTTTGGGTATATTATTGATCGTTGTTGGGCTTGAGAAGAGATCCAAATAAATTGCTTTTTTCTAGTTGGATAATTTTAATATCACAAACTTTATTACTCAATTTTTGATATTTTTGTTTTTATTTGATTGAATTTATATTCTATAATTTTATTACATTATTAATTTATCATTCTTTATAAACTGCCATAACATTAAATACTAACTATTTAGTTAATAAACTATCACAACATTGAATTTATCTTCTATATAGCCTTACCACCTTTTAATTTTGATCCGAAAGGTTTAGATTGAATTTAAATAATTAGTTTGATTTTGTTAAAAATATGATTTAGACAAATATAAATTTATTTAATTAATTACTATATAACTAATCGGAATAAACCACTTAAAATTACATTTTTTTTAACATTGTTTGTTTAGTATTCATATTTGTTTGGGGGCGTAAGTAAGAATGTATAGCTTAACAAATTAATTCTGCTATGGCCATCCTCATCATCGAAATCTGTCTAGTACAACAAGATCGCACTTTGATTTATTTATTTATTTTGTGTTTTATTACCACTACAATAAGCGACAATTTTAAGTTCCATGGACGTACTTGAATTGAATGCTGCTGTCGTCATCTTCTTCTCTTTTGGAACCTAATTTTTGTTCTGCTGGAATTCCATACTGGTGTTTTGCTCATGCTTTTCTTCGTTATCCATGAAGAATACTATTTTTTTATGCTTGGAAGTTTCTCTTTATATCCTCTACGGTTAGTGGCGTACTTAAAAACATAAAATATATTTAACTGGGATTTGCTCCACCAAAAAAGATCAATGAAATAAACAAATTAATGTGTATAGTATATGGCTGTGATAGAGTATGATTTAAATAGAGACATACTCGTATTAAAAAGACATTGGAGCTGATTTAATTTGGTATTAATTGCATTGGTTTCGTAAAATTTTACAATTTAAGTCTTTAATTTTTAAAAGTAGCGATTATAACTTTTAATTTTTCAATTCAATCTCCAATTTTATTAAAAAAAAAATTGGTAACGGTTCTAAAAAATACTTGTTTTGATAATGAATTGAAAATAGCAAATTTTGTGAAGAAAGATATTAAAATGTTGATTNCTGATATAAAATTGTTACTAATTTATTTAGCTAAATTAAAAATTAAACTAATCTGTAATAAATTAAAAAATTAAAAGTCTAAAGTGCTGCATTTGAACATTAAATATAAATTACAAAATCATTATAGTCGAAAATAAATATTAAAATGAAATAACTTTTTAATTTAATGCACTTCTACTACATGATAAAATTTTAAAGTACTTTTAGGTGTGCGTACTTTTTCTCCCAAGGTTCTGAATTTTGCTTAAAACCAAGTGACCAACTTTAATCTCATGAAACAGCAGGACAAAATGATTGCAAATTTAAGGGCCAAATGGGGCATTACATTGGCTGGCTTTACATATCTAAATTGGTCAAAACAGCAGGTGAAACGGCACTCCAACATATATAGGATTACAAGCACATTCAAGAGAGCCACTCACGTTTTAACATCGTTCTCAATATATATATATATATATATAGCTAAATAGTTTATATGAATTGGTAAAACGGAATCAATTAGAGAACAAAATATTAAGGAAAATCTTGGCCTGGTCAAGAAATTAACAATTTGACTGTACCAAACAAGATTGCAAGCGATATTAATGTTATATATTTCTCTTTAAACCTATGCAAATTATGTGTCGAAAAACTATATGCAACTATCAATCTCTTTCAGATTCAAGCAAGAAATGGAGTTCGCCAGGTGCACTCTCAGGTCTCTTTATACATCCAAAGTAGCAGTAAGTAAGTATGTATGTATGTATTGTAAAGACCTTATAAGCGATATATGAATAGAAACATAATATGTTTTCTATGTGCCAATCTTTATCATCCAAATAATAACAAATTCATCATTTTAAATTCTTTATTTAAAAAAAAAAAACTAAACAGTAAAAAGAGCATCCCGTATAACACATATGGAACCGATGACTAATTATTATTGATTCAACTGTTAGAAAAAATTTCAGATATGGCATCTTACATAGTATGTACCTCTTTATAAGTTCCTTATAAAATCTTCATCATGTCAAAACTCTCTTTATATAAATATATGGTTAATACCCAGTAAGGATTACATCTGCCTATATTATCATAACCAAAATAAACACTTTAATTAAGAAGATGGGAGGGAGAGTCAAAAGAACTATTTTTTGTAAAAAAATAGCTACTAGTGCAAGAAGATTATACTACTTATTTGAGTTGCTTTCGAACCTACTCCAACTGTAGAAGGATGGGTAATTACTTGAATTCTCTACTCAAGGGGGTGTAATAAATTAATGATTAACTATAAACGGGTAATGTCCGCTTTAAGCTTGATAATTCGTTCAAGATCAAAGAATCATATAGCAGAAGCCGGGATTGATGGGCTGAATAAAGCATGTGATAGAATATATGTTTCCAGAATTCAAAAGAATTTCTAAACCAGTTTTGCCGTGATAGATTTGTATGTAGGCGCGTCTAATCGCAAAAGAAACAAAAAGGTTACTGAAATTTCCATTTATATTTCCACTTGAGATTCTAAAATCTATAAAAAATAATATGTAAACCGTACATTTTTGAAGGCTATAAAACAGTATTTATAGACTGCAAATCCTACCTTTAATTAAAACTTTGGGTCCAACTAATGAGCTTCTATGTTTAAATGACCATATAAATTAGCTTTTTAATTCACTCAATAAATTAGTTTAAATACGGCTATTATTAAATAAAGCTACTGATGAACAGTTTATTTTGCTTCTAGAGCTAAATCCAACACAAGATTATTTGAAAGTTTTGAAAGGAGAAAAATGAGAGTTATATTAATCTAAATTCCTTTTCACTTTAGTAAGTAATTGAAGAAAACCAGGAGTCTGGAGGCCCTAATTGGTGAGGGAAATTGAATAAATTTAGATTGGAGATTTTTCCTTGGGTGGGGTTGAGTGGCTCTAATTATCTATAGTGGTTGTCTTAATCAAAACGTATTAGTGTTAAAACACATATTAATAGGAAAGTTATTGATTTTGAGCCAAATGCCCTTTACCTAATCAAAGTACACTAATAAAGTTATAAATGTTGAAGCTTTTTCTATATATGTCAGAATTTCAAGATCTGGTACGGAATGATCATGGTGATCATGAGGTATTGTACATACTTTTAAATGATTAAAAAAACTAATTTAGAAGATGTTAATTG
>QANX01005739.1:18908-81908 GCA_003254975.1 Ochetophila trinervis
ATACTCTTTATATATATATATATATATATATTTACACACACACAAAAGCTCTAATCCAAAATGCAGATATTCTGATTGTGCAGCAGTATGTAAAGCAATCAACAATTTATCAATCATAATCAGGGGAATTCCCAAAAGGTTCAAAAATCAACTCAATATCATAGTGATTCTGAGCCACACAATGATTTCCATATTTGACTGTATATGTATGTTAGCAGTACCTAAAAGAGTTTCTATTCAATGGATAAGTTCTGTATAAAAGTTTAAAAAAAAATAGAAAAACACAAATATAACCTCAACAGCATTAACTTGCTCTGCTGTTTCCCTCTTAGATTTACTGAATACCCATCCATACATCTAGGCCAAGTTGCTCAAAATTTTAGGCTAATTTTCATGTGTGGGTTAAAAGAAAAGGAAAAGAATGTTCCTATTTTTGTGTAAGTTAGCTGACATCCATCTTATTCTTTTTTCGAATCCATAATTCATTTGTACAAACTAAGAAGAAAAATCTCTTCCAACACAAAAAGGAAGTGAAAATTAAAAAAAAAAAAATACATATCTTGAATCCTATTTGCTATATATCTCACACTAAAAAGGTAGCTCAGGTAGTATAAGTATAACACAAAAATGAAAAATCATTCAACAATGTGATCGACTAGGATTCTACTTATAAGCTAAAGCTATAGTGATTGATGACATACATAAAAAATAGATGGATAAGCTCTTTAGATGATCAAGCATATGTGAATCAAAGAGAATATATTGTGGTCTAAACGTGCCCTTTTACATCTAAGTATGAAAAAGAAAAAAGAAAAAAAGAAAGAAAGATGGGTATGGAGAACTATAAGAATTCAAAAGAAATATAATAATTTAATATATAACTTTTGAGAAATTCTCTCTGTGTCTCAATCTCTTTGTTGCTTTATAGCTTTTCCATTATCATCCTGTTGGCACCATGACCCGATCTGCTGCTACAATTCCTTAAAACTCAATGCAGTAACTAGTGGAGAGCTTGTTCTTAATTTCTCTTTTATTTATGAACAGAAACCATATATACACTAACTTTTGTTGGATGAACAAAATTCTTAATTTTTTTTAATTCCCAATTTGTCCCCAAGTTCCATCCACTGTTCCACATTAACACTGAAAACCTAAGCACTTATATTGTTGTGGATCAGATTGAGAGTTCAGACCTAATACTTACTGACAGAATCCATTTATTTTCCTTGCTTCAAAAACAGATCATACCCCATAAGTCAAAAATAATATCTATTTCTGCTCAGTCTAAATGTCGAATGCTTTATATGCATCTTCATGTATGTAGTAGAGGGTCTCTTCAGTATTAAGAAAGTGTTTTCTGTATTATTTCTTACTTAAAAAGAAAAAGATAAAAAAAAAGAGAGATTAATTCTAGAGGAAATGAAGTATAGTGGTAGCTAATGACGCTCCTGTATTATTTTTAATTTACATGGTTTAGTTAAGGAAACATTGTAGGTTTTTTTAACATAGAACTGTTCTGAACCATTAATTAGCCTCTTTTTGCTTTTTTAGTGGAAGCTAATAATGGGTTGCTTCTTAAATTAAGAATTTGTAGATTATAAACCAGCAACAAACCACATTCATAAATAAATGCTTGATATATAATTTCAGTATATACCACTATCTATCAACACCATAAGTTGCTAGCATGTAAACTTTCTTTTTTTAATATATATGTTTTCTTATTCTTCTTTTTTGAATTTATTGCTTTTTTTTGTCAGAATTTTGAATTTTCTAGTCAGCAATTCTTTAATGGCATTGACTCAGTAGATTCTTAGCAATAATATATTTTATAAAGTCATAAGCTACAGCTTCATCATCTTCCACTTTCCGATGAGCAAAACAAAGTTCAAATAAAGTTGAGTTGGTTCATGTCAGATAAAAATGTTATAATTAAAGAGTAACCCAAGTCAATTCAGAACTCAATTCCGTTTAATTAAAAAAAATAGTAGGTTAACCAGCAACAAACCCAGCCTAGTTAGCTAAGTATTAACAGTGGGATACAGTGCATGTTGCAAACTTTACAGTGATCACTATCATGGGTTTGGGGAATTCGGGTTTCATGTGTTTCAATGTTTGTTTGCCCAAAAACAAATGGCAATCCCGATGCTATTCAGTAATTCCAATGGAAATTTCTGTATCAATTATGGTGCTTTAAAACTTTTCTTAGTCAATTTCTAACCTTTAATTAGGCTGTGAGAGAGAGTTATGAGCAAGTAGTAATAATTGGGGCGCTGACTAATCTATTTTAATTTTTTTTTTATTCCATGTATAATAAAATAGAATTTGACAATGCTTTGGTGTTTTGTAGTAATTAAAAGTGAGAGAGAGTTGTGAGCAAGTAGGAGTACTGCTTGAGGCGCTGACTCTAAAAATTCCTTTATTCCATGGACAATAATATAGAAATTGAGAATGTTTTTTTGTTTTGTAGTATTTAAATGTAAGAAAAATTAATGTGTATCAACTATGCATTAAACCAAATAATACATAAACATAAAAATTATTGACTTTTATTCAAGTAACATATAATATAAAATTTGATGGCATAAAATAATAAATAGAAATTATAGAAAAAATTAGTAAATAGATCAAGATTAGAATTAGACTCTATGTCTTTAAGATGAATTTTGCCTCACCTCAAGTGCTTTACAGTTTTATGGTAGTTGTCTCCCAAAGTACATCAATATTTCTTAACAAAAATAGCATTGTAAATTATCAAGAATATTGAACTAAATTTGACTTGAGCTCCCTTTTAATGTTGTGAATATATGAATTGAACTGAATAAAATATAAATTGAAAATCAATAGAAATAAATTTATTTATAGATTTAAAAAAAAAAATTTGAATGCACTTCAATACTTTTTAAAATTGAATATGTTCATATTGAAGTTTTTACAATTAATTTGTGCAATTGATATTCTGTAATTTAAAAAAAGTTTCACATTTGTTAAATTTAGTTAAAATTGAAAGATTCCGTCAATTTAGAAGTACGTTTTATGGTAGTTGTCTCTCAAAATTGATTTTTCCATTTTTAATTATACTAATTTAAAAAAAATATATATAAATGAATTTCAAACTTTTATTTTCTGTTTTTATTTTTTGATACAATAAGAAAATGAAAAAACTAATTTTGAGAGTCACATGTTGTGTACATGACTTCTAAGTTGATGAAATCTGTCAATTTTAACTAAATTGGAAAAATGAGCAATTTTTTTCAAATTACAGAGTATCAATTGTACAAATTAATTTTAGAGACTTCAATATGAATAAATTCAATTTTAAAAAGTATTAAAATGTTTTAAAGCCTTAAAAGAATATAAACCAAAATACATATCCAATCATCAAGGTACATTTTTTTTATTAAGATATCTAATAAAATATAAATGTATCTTTAAATAATAAAGTAACACATTTATAAAAAATAGCAACTTATGTGAAAAAATGCAATTTTTAAATTGTAAAAATACACTTTTATAATTTCTATTCAAGATTGAAAAAATGACTGATATCTATATAATTTTTTCCAACATTAAATACTTAGTCAGATCCAAGTCAAAGCTTAGTCAGCAAAAACTTCTGAAACTATGTGTTATTTTTCTTTTCCCCTTTTTTCCCAGAGGGAAATCTTTGTTCTCTAATCCTACAAAAGACACCAACACATGCAAAGCAATAAAATATTAATGATTTTTGAACAAAGAACTTCTTATAAATTGGAGGTGAGTGAGAGACAGATGGTGCAAAGGCATTTACTTCTCAAGCATACCCTCCCAAGAGAGAATTACTTGGAGGAAAAGCCCATCTCAAAAAAGGGGTTAGCTTGTTAATTCAGCTAAAGAAAAGGGCTTTGCATTTTTTTAACACCGTTACACATGAAAGCCATGGAAACCGAGTCAGCAACTCAACAGAATTCTGGGCTTTTAGCTCGCGGCTGGGGCTGGTTTAAGGCCTTGCCAGAGAAGTTCAAAACCAAGGTTGTGGAGGTATCAAAGAGCATCAAAAAGCTAGGAAAAGATGACCCCAGAAGAGTTATTCACTCTCTTAAAGTTGGACTTGCTCTCACACTGGTTTCCTTATTGTATTATTGGAGACCTCTGTTTGATGGTCTTGGGATTGCAGGAATGTGGGCTGTGCTAACTGTGGTGGTAGTCTTTGAATTCACTGTAGGTAAGTCTAAAACTTATAAGAAGCTAAAGCTAATCAACTTATATATATATGTATATAGTACAACATGTTGGTATTGGAGTAATTAATTAATGTGTATATGTATGTTGTAGGTGCAACTCTATGCAAAAGCCTAAACAGAGGTTTTGCAACATTGCTTGCTGGTGCTCTAGGAGTTGGAGCTCACCATTTTGCAGGCCTTTTTGCAGAAAGAGAAGAGCCTATTGTCCTTGGGATCCTTGTCTTCTTACTAGGTACTACATATATATATATATATATATATATATATGCATATTTATGCAGTGAAAAACATGGAATATTATATAGGTGTTAGTATAATACTAACTTGGCATATTTGAATATTTTAATTTGCAGCTGGTGCATCTACATTCTCAAGATTCTTTCCAGGGATAAAGGCAAAGTATGATTATGGAGTACTAATATTCATATTGACATTCAGTATGATAACGGTCTCTGGTTATAGAGTCGATGAACTATTGGAAATGGCACATCAAAGACTGTCCACAATCTTGATAGGTGGATCAAGCTGCATATTCATATCCATCTTTGTTTGCCCTGTATGGGCTGGCGCTGATCTTCACAACTTGATTGCTTCCAATATTGAAAAACTTGCAGCCTATCTTGAAGGTAAAAATATTAATATTACTACCTTATTATATAAAATTAAAACATCCACATTGATTAATTGATGATGATATTCAAATCAAGATTAGTGCTGAATTAGTTAATTGTTCACCACAGGTTTTGGAGATGAGTATTTCCAAAATTCTGAAGATGGAGATTGTGTCACCGCCGCTACTAAAAACGACAAGTCGTTTCTTCAAGGATACAAGAGCGTCCTCGCATCCAAAGGCACTGAAGAATCCTTGGTGTGTAATCTCTTTTTCTCTCTCTGTCTCACATGGAGGCCTCTATATATAGACTATAAACACCATTTATTGTGGAAATTATGATTGACCATTGTGTTAATGGCAGGCAAATTTTGCAAGATGGGAACCAGGACATGGAAAATATCTGTTTCGTCATCCATGGAAACAATACTTGAAGATAGGAGCTCTTGCCCGTCAATGCGCTTACCTGATTGAAACTCTAAACACGCAGATTAACTCCGAAGACATACAGGTACTATATATATACTTAACATATTCAATATCTGATTTTAAAAAATTCAGTTCGTCTACAATTCACCAAATTCTTAACATATATAATTGATTCCTATTGCAGGCACCAGCAGAATTTGTTAGAGCAATTGAAGCAGCGTGTATAAAAATGAGCAGTGAATCCGGGAAAGCTCTAAAGGCCTTAGCTTCGTCAATCAAAACAATGAAAATCCCCACCTCTTCAAACCAACAAGTGGAGGACTCCAAGTCTGCAGTTCAGGACCTCAAAACCGCAATGGAATCTGTATCTTTAAAGTCTTTGGACCTCCTATCAATCGTACCAGCCGCAACGGTGGCTTCGATTCTAGTTGAAATAGTCAACTGCGTAGAGGAAATCTCAGAATCAGTGAATGAGCTTTCACAGCTTGCTCATTTCAAGAAAGTAGACCCCACTGTGTCACCAGAGAAGCCTCACTTGCTTCACAGAGGAACTGTGAATCCTGTTTTTGACGGTGATAATGTCCATGATGTTGTAATTAGAGTACGTGATCATGATGATGGCCATGGTGATGATCATCTGAATACCCCAGAAAATGAAAACCATCCTCCAACTCAGGCAACAAAGCCAGGAGAGGCAGTGTAAATATATATTTTGTTACTACTGACAAGGGATTAGTGTAAAATTACTCAACTCTGTATACTCTGTTAATGTTGAGTAATCTGATATGACCATTTGTTTGGTTTCATAGAGGGATCGAAGAGATATTAACAAATCTTTGAATCCCCTTTTGTATTAATTTTAAGTTTGCAGCTATTTGCTGCTTTGGCCGGAAATTAAAACAGGGTATTAGTGCTTTTCTCCTCTACATTAGTGTTTAATTTTCTTCCTCTGAACTAGTTTGATTTTTATTGCTATGCAAAAAGTCAAGTCAAGAGATTCGGACAAATCCAAATTTGTCATTTTGTGATACTTTTTAGTTGGAATAATATTCTTCAAGTGGATATTGTGGCACCTTATGATATGTGGAACATGAAGTGCACAACAGGACTCTTAACAAAAACCGACCATAAAAGAAATACCGAAGTAATTTGTATTTGACCAAACCAATTAAAAAAGTGAAAAGAAGAAGAAGAAGAAGATCCATTTCAATTATATATGATGGGAAATAATTACATTGATTAATTAACAATATCATATAGCAACTCTATATTGTAGCATATTAATAAATAAACGACAAAGACAAAAGTTGGCGCACAAGATGTACCGCAGCAGCAATATTATAAACAACCAACATTTTTGGTTGTTTCTTTAGTAAAGAAAACCGCGAATGTCTATAAATAGTATAGATAAACGATGAGATTACATTGTTTTAAATGAATCAAACAGAAATATTAGAGCACAAATCTCCAATTTAATTAAGCAAACTACATAAGCGATAATTTGGTCAAGGCTGATCTACAGCTTCTGGCTGCACTATTGATCGCTAGTGGAAGGCTGCTAGCATTAAGTGGGTATATATCAATATTTAGTAATTAAGAAGGGTATATATGGGGCCAATTATAAAAATTATATGTAGCTATACTGTATTACAATATTTAATTAGTGGACAAGCCAACATAAGTTTGTTTATATTCTGGCACTTAAGAGTTCAAGAATAGTTGGTCTCTCAATAATATTAGAAAAACAAAAATTAATATTAAACAGCTAATTTTTTTTTTTTTGATATTAGAAGTTAGGAGATTCGAGCTCTCAACTTTTGCATAAGGTTGTTGAGGGTGTAGTTTAGTGGTAGTAGTCAACTGAATCATCACACCTGCAAATACATGAGTTGTAGTTCAAGTCTTGGTTGTTCCATTTGGACTCAGGTGCTCTTCTTTGCTGCTACTGCACAAGAGAGAGAGAGAGGTTTTAGCAACACAGGCTCCTATCGCAGACTCCATCAGGTTAAAAATACGCATGGATCGGTATACTTGCTAGATACTTCCTGAGCCTATGATCCCGCTATGGGTAGGTCATTTTTATTCCAGCAAAAAACAAAGTTAGAGTAATACTGTTAAGAACGATATATATGTTGGACAACTTAATTTGCATGCATTAATTCTGAAATAAATATAGTATTATTAATTATGTTCAATAGCACATTGGGCGGTTTCTAATTAATTAACAGCTTAAGTATTAAATAAAATATAGGCATTAATTCATTAATTGTATGCAATATATATATATATATAGAGAGAGAGAGAGAGAGAGAGTGGAGCAATGAGGTGTTTTCCACCTCCACCACTAGCCATATACTTGTTTCCTTCCGAGAGCAGAGGGGATAAATTGAAGAAGGTGGCTTTGCTTAATTGCTAGATACGTAGCCTCTTTGTTCTGGATCCTATATATTAATTAACCATTTTCTCTTAAGTCTCGTTCGTTACTTCACTTGGACATGTTCTAGCTATTGAACCAACCTGCACTTATATATAAAAATTACTAATACTTATTTTCGTTTCTCAACTTTATTAGTTTTCCATCATCTAAGCTTTATATCTTATATTAATGTGTGTGGTTTACCAAAAAAAATATATTAATGTGTGTGTGTATATATATATGATGGGATGCAATTTATATATATTTTATATACCTTAATACTTGATTTGAGCATGTTTTATTCACTTAAAATGGATTAATTTATATTTTTTTATGTTTTAGGTGGATTTGAGCTTAAATGGATGAAAAATGAAAAAACAGTGGCAAAATCATAATTAAACAGAAAAACTGAAGAAGCAGTGGCAAAACCGTAATTAACTGAACGTTGGCAGCAAGGCAGTGCAACCCTGGCCAAGCGCATGGATGGGTGCGAATCTGAGCGTTTAGGATCGTTTTTGGGATTTTTTAGCCCTAGGTTTTACTATAAATATGTTTTATCATTATTGTAAAGAGGGTAGCCATTTTTAGAGCAAAAACAACAAAGAATTGAGATTTTCTAACAATTATGAGTAGCTAAATCTTTCTCTTGGGTAAGAGTATCATTCATTGCTAAAGTATAAGGTGTGAGACTTGGTTTATAAGTTTTAATTCAAGTTTAATTATTCAATTTGTGTTCTTCCAATTTATTTGTTTATTATTCAATTCTCTTTTGATTATAATTTGGATCCGTTATAATTATTTGTGGATTATGTATTTGCTAATTAGGAGTTCAATCGTATTGAATGTTCTATGTTTAGTAGCACTTTGATTTTAATAATTGCATGCTAAGCTTTTGTTAATTTCTTAAGAGAATGCATAATAGATTAAAGTTTTACAACGTTTGTAGGACTTGTTTATTGTTGATTGCTATTGTTCTTAATGCTGTTCTGATTTGATTTAAATCACGTTGGTTTAGATATTTCAGAATTAAGATTAATTTACGATCGTATATGAATTAATTAATTGTGAGAGTTGGAATAAAATTGGCCGTGCTATTTTATTCAATCTAACATTGAATGATTATTTTTGGATATATTTTTGTCTGTGATCACTTGTTCTTTAGTAATTGAAGATATTCTGATCCAAGGTTTTCTCCTATTGTTATTTTTGATATTTATTAAATTGTTTTTTTTAATATTTGAACTTGCCAATATAAAATTCCCCTTTTATCTTTTTAATTTTGCTTTAATTGGAATAAAAATAGTTTGATCATCAGTCTCTGTGGATCGACTTAAACTTGCTGCTACTACGGTAATATTTAAATTCAGTAATTAATTTCGGTGTTTACGACACGCATCAATATATATAGATTTATATATATGTTTTCTTAAATACTTACTCAAATAGAATAAAAGCCACCAACATACATGTACCTAGACCCAAAGTAGTCGTCTATACAAATTCAAATCCTCTATCTCCTTTTGACAATATTGTGTGTGTTAGCTTTCCCAATATCCTTGCAAAAGTTCAAACAAATTAAACAATTTTGTGCTACTAATTACTGGGGATCACCACCATTATATCTTATTAATTAATTTGATGCTGGATCCATGTGATGCACGTGCAAACAGACGTCAATTTTTATTGTTTAATATCGTGCTTCATGCAAAAGCAAAAAATAAAATTAAAATTAAAATACTAACTGAAATGAAAATGATTCCACTTAAGCAGGATCTGCGACTAGAAAATTAATCAAGTAGTTTTGTCTTCCTCTTTATATATCTTATTCTTACGAAAGGCAAAATTATTATGTACAACTTGCTTAACTTTTGTACTGAAGAAAAGGACAATTTGGTGTTATTTAAATAAGGCCGATAGGTTTAGCTTAAGAAATATATAGCTTGCTTTCACCATTCACAAAGAAAATGGCTTTTCTCCAGTTCGGAAAAGAGAATATGTTACAAAGCTATACAAAAGTTTGGAGGTACAATATATATCGAATATACCCATTACCACATTTGTAATATGCTTAGCATCAAAAAGATCATTTGAAGAAACAAAGCATGTTAAAAATTCTTCTTTTTTTTTTTTGCTGAAATGCATGTTAAAAATTCATGATCAGGGTTTGATTATTTCTATATATGGTTAATATGCATTGATCATTCGTATCTATTTTGTAAAACTAAATATAAAGTGTTAGGTTTATTAAGTCTTTAATATTGGTATATACCTTATCCCAACAATCACCAATGACTAAACTTTGGTATATACAAACATTTATAATATATCTTTGCTTAATTTAATTTACCTTAACTATTGAGTGAGCTACTGCAAAAAAAAAAAAAAGGACTCTTTAACAAAGTAAACTAGGCATCTGTAACTGCAAATCCGACAGGCTAAAGACATACTAGAAAGCTGAACATTCTACGCATCTGTTTAATTTGTACTGTGGTTTATGGGTAACACCTAATTTGTCCCCCATTACAATTTAATAGTAATTCAAGCCCCTTGTATTTTTTACATGGTAGAAATTCACATTTCAAAAAGCTGAACATCCTTCTTTACCTAATTCTGAGATTAACTTATATCCACCATTTTAAAATAGGGTAATTAATAACTAATTTTTTTTTAAAAGGTGTTAGGACATGATGGTTTTATGAATACTTCTATGATGAATAATACGATCATGATCCTTACATAATTGACTCGATATCCATAATTTGGTGATTATATTTGTAATAAAGTATTGTCATGAGATCACCTAATAAATAGATGAGCAATGCTACCAAATTAATTAACTAAATTTTGAATTTCCAAAGATATGACAATTTATATTAATGGTTGTTAAATTATTAATGTTGATAAAATCATAGCAGATAAATAATAAAATAAGATATTAAAATTTAACTAATAAATTTGGTGAGTTTAAAATTGCTTTAAACATATAATCTAGTTAAGAAGTGAAATAGCATGATAGTTAGTTAGGAAATCCAAACAGGTCACTAGAAGATTCCGAAACTTCTTCCACAGCAATACCCATGGTGAGCATCAGCATGCATAATAATTCTTCGCTGTGTCAATAGCCAGAAATCATACTAAATGGATATCACGTGCATTGCAAACACTCACTTTTTTTTTGCTGAATTGCAAGCACTCACTTTAATGAGGTTTTTACTCAAATTAAATTCACGTACATTTGCAATTTTGCATTTATAGTTAGGCCGCACGTGCACCACACGCACGGCATAAGTATGGGTGGACACCCATTCATTCAGTTTTGGTCTGCTTCAGATTTATTTATTTATTTTAAAAATTATTCTTTTTAAGTAGAACTATTTTTTTTTTGGGTAATGCAAAAAGATCGAGTTGACAAATATATTTGTAGCTAATAAATACGTACACTTGCCTCTTTTAGATCTTTTTTTTTTTTTTTTGCTTTTTAATATTATACCTATATATATTTCCTGCAATAGTTAAATTTTCAAAATATGTTTTAGCCGCAATGTATTTTTTTTCATTCATAAAAAAGACAGTAATGTTATTTTTAGTACTACAACATCGAATTTTTAAATTTTAAATTGAATTTCAAGATAATAAAATTTTTACTGTCAGCCCTTATTCATTTTACAATCACATCCTAAATTACAGTTTGATAAGGCAATAACCAATATGGAATAGTAATTATCACTGCCAATCGATGTCATTCGCTAAATAAATTTGCTGATACTATTCATCGGCAAATCGTCCTATAAAGCCATCATACATTGATAATAAGCTTATACGCTAGCCTTCACGTCAAATTGCGCTTTACATAATATAAAATAAAAACCCCACAAATTTAATGATCTAGCGGACCAGCAACAATTATCAGCCTAAAATTACAATCACAAGCATCAATTATCAGCTTATGAGGTCCTTTTTCTAGATGAAATTGCTCTAAGCAATGATCCGTAATCTCCCTTTATGAGGTCCATTAGAAACACAAGCAACCAACTCTTAAAAGCATGTGCTTACGTCTTCATTAATACTAACTTCTTTACAACTGAGCTTATTGATTTTTATGACAAACAGCAGTTATGCTTCTATATTAACAAGAGAATCAAAACTTTGATTTCACTATCTAAAGTTATGTTCTTGAGTACAGGTTACATCATTCTAATAAACCGAAAAAAAGAAAACCTTCTATTACTACCAATTAAGCATAGCAGACTCCTAAACCTATGTGCATTAGGTCTAAATATTATACGAAGGGGTAATGGAAAAGGGGTTACTTATCCATTACCAGCCATATATTGGATTCTCCACCTGTGGAGGCAAGAGATGCAAGTCTTTACAGTGCTGTTTGTCATAGTCGCGTGTCCCTGGTATGGCTCCAGTACAAAGTCTAAGGAATTCATTACCAGTGAGACAATAGTGAGCAAATGCCAATCCTCCATCAACCATCTCTGTCAGACTTGGCATTGATACCGACTTTGTCATCAACTTTCCATTTGTTCTGCTCAACTTTTCAACATCTTCTTTCTTGTTCAAGACCCTATCAAGGTCTGAATACTCCATGAATCTTTGGGTGGCAGCTTCCCATGAAAGGTTATATCTTTGCTCTGGAGTAAGAGGTTGAGGCTCATTTGCTAATGCTTCTTTCACTCTGGCAACAAAGTCCTCAGATGTCTTGTAAGTCAAACAGTTAGGGAAAGACCTGAAAAACTCATTCGATGGGTGGTCTGCACATACTACAAACTTTCCCATGGCAAGCGCCTCAGCAGTAGCCGTGCAGAGCACATCACTAATACTGGGGTTTATGAAGACTTTATACCTTCAAGCAAAGAAAAAAGTTTACATCAACAACACTGGGGTTTATGAAAGGTTTGCATCTTCAAGCCATGACAAAATATTTCATGAAAATTGAGAGGACTTGACTAATAAACAAAATAAATAAATAAAAATGTACGCTCTCTCTTAGAATCAAATAGTAGAAACAATGAAGCTTAGTCAAATGGATTTCGAGGGATCCTTACCCGTGAAGAGAGTCATCTGTATGATCTCTTCCTTTCAGAAAGTTGAGATTCAAATCCAACCTTTTAGCCGCAGTCTGAACTTCATGGGCATCCTCTCCATTTCCAAACACATCCAGTTTGAAACCATCAAGATCACTTTTGTTCTTTGCTAACAAATCTATCAATTCCCTGTATCCCTTGGCCCAGACCATCTTGCCCAAGAAATATGCTCCTTTTGAAAAAGCTTGTTGTCCTATTTCCCTTTCTGCAGCAACCTTTTCTCCAATTTTCAAAAATTTCGGATTCACACCGTGAACATTGCAAACTATAGACTTGGATAAATCCTGTGTAGCAGCTGATAGGCGAAGAACCTAGATAATAATATTTGTAAAAAATTTAAATAATGCAAGACATAGAACAACCCAGGGAAAATTTATTCAAACTCATGTACATTACAATTAACACAAAAAGTAATGAAGTATAAAGATTTAAAATTAAGTCCAAAATTAAAGCATAAAAACCTCAGATCCTCATATACCTTGTGACAGTACGCTCTTGCAACCCAATTGTTTATGTGTTTAACAAGGAATGCTTGCAGAGCCCCATTCTTCTCCCTCTTGATATACTCCAAATAATTTGTGTGGACAATACCCACAACATGGTTAAATTTATCAGTCCACCGCCTACCATGATGATACCAATTAAGGTGTTCTGGTTCTTCCAGGATAGCAATGTCAGCATTCTTGGAGGGAATAAACTGAGAAGTATCACCAGCTGGTATTATGCTTCTCCTCTCTTTTGAAAACTAAGAAACAAGAAGAACAGATATCAAATGTATACCATGTTAAGATATGGTCAAATTAATAGGAAACACATTATCTCTTTTGCTCAGACATGTACCTTTCCTGGATAAAAGGAAATCTGAAAATCAGCCTTAAAACCAACTCGTTCCTCAAGCCAATTACGTATATAAATTTCCTGCTCTTCTGGTGAACTAAAAGTGACATTGTTGGGATATACTAGCTCTTGATCTGATTTACAAAGCCATGGAACCAATAGTGTGACATTTTGTTTTGCAGATTGTGCAAGGTATGCAGCACGGAACAGCGGATTCACAGCTGTTCCAGTCATCCAAGGAAGACTAGCAGTCGTCACAATTGCAACGTGCCTTTTCTGGTTTGATGTGTCGTGCTTTGTGTGGTCTGTCCAGAACCCACCTTCATAATGATGACCTGTACTTTGGAGAACACTAGCTATCCTTAAATCTAATTCATCATTAATGTTTTCATTCTCTACAACAGAGGAATCTCCTGGAGAGAGAGAACGCAACAAAAGTTGGTTCCTGCGTTTGCTACACAAGCTTTCCACTATTTTGTCACATATATCTGCAACCATTTTGATAGGCACAATAAAATTTCAAAAGCAGCGCCAACGATCAATCAAACTGTCAACTAAAATAAAATTAAGTTTTCGCAATTTAACTACATCTATAGCAATAAACAGTAATCCTTTTTCATAAAAAAAAATAAGTAAATAATAATAATAAATAAAGTAAGAGAGAGAGAGAGAGAGAGAGAGAGAGAGAGAGAGAGAGAGAGAGAGAGAAAGTGTGTGTTCGTGTACTTTATCACCATGCAAAAGTCATAGAACTCCTCCATTATACAGAGGTAAAATTTAGTTAGTTTAAGATAAACTTAATTGGATGATAAAAGTGTAACCTTTCAGTTTCTTAGAAAGAAAACAAAGCACCTCTAAAATATTTCCATGCATCTAAAAACTGTCCTGCAAAATCAATTTAAAGGATTACCTACCTTTTTTAACGCCAAGTTGATCCAACAATGGACCAGATTGCCTAACCAAATGTGCCAAAAGTTCTGGCACATCCAATGGTGGCACTTCCTACATCAGATAAAAGGCAAAGATTAGCAAAGTCCAAGTTTTCACTAATGCCACCAAAATTTTTATTCCATACATGTCTGTTTAATTCCAATCTTAAGCAAAGAAGTGAATGCTAAAACCAAACTCCCAATGGGCAAAAAAAGAGTTTTTCAATCTTGCAATTTAAATTCGAACATCTCTGTTCAATGAGTTGAAAGATCATAGCCTGGCCCAGCTTATATTGTATCATTCAATGACTCAATTTTAATGTTTTTAAAGATTGGCATTTTGATTTGCATAGACTATTTCTTAGAAATAAATTAAAAAGAACAAAGAGGAATAAATAAAATTGATATGGTTTTTCCAGTCAATTTCACTAATCTCTATCACCAATTGTCCTTGATAAATTCAATTTTAATTATACGATTTTAAAATTATGAGGTTCACACTAAGAATAAAATAAGGCCGAGGGCCCACAAGTACAACTAACACCACCAAAAATATATGTAACACCACCATATATATATATATATATAAATATGATAAGGTTTATGGATATCAAACCAACCTTTGATTCCTCAGGCTCCTTGCAAATCGATTTCTGAAAAAGGAAAAAAAATGGAGAAGTCATTAGAAATCAAGCATTGAGCATTAAATATGCAAAATTATGGCAGGGGTAACTAGAAGGCACAGCTATACTAAACACCACGTCACCACCTAAACCTCCATTCAAAAATGTTTAGTTATAAGACCAGAAGAAGAATGGAAATTTGATAAGCAAAAGTAAAATAACATCATTTTAAGGGCCAAAACATCACCAAAAAGTTGCATCAGATGATGGGGAAAAACTTCCACTAAATCGTGCATAAGACCATGGTAGAATATAATTGAACAAATTTATTGCCAGATCGAAGCATCATCTTCACAATTGCCATTCAATTGAAGTATCATTCACAGGAATAAAGTTTCAACTGATCTACTGCACCACTTGATGCACATCTTGCGCTTCTGTTATAAGGCTCCATAATATAACATGACTGGAAATATGTCATCATGGGATGTTGCATGGGTCAACTAGGAAACAAAATTTCTATTTCCTTGCAAGGTGGGGAAGATATATAACTTATATATGCTTCAAAAAATAAATACAAGCTCACTGAAATAACAACCAAAGCTGAATAAAAGGAATTGATCACCAGGTTATGCAAAAACTTGTAAGGCTAAAAGGAAAGTGGTTGACATGCAATAGCAATCTAGAAACTTTTTTCCCTTTAAAATTTTTGCACCTACAAGTTAAGTGACAACTAATTCATAAGAAACTTAAACACAAGAAACAATGAATCCAACCGTGTGAGCATAGTTCACAAATTCCATACCTCCCAGGAAAAAAAAATGAGTGTAGAAAGCAAGAGGAAACTTACTAAGCTGGACTTTACTTTCTCCACAAACTCACTCTTCTTGAATCCATCAAAGATTTCCGTCGACGAGTTCCGCTTCTCGAAATTCTTCAACCTCGTCTTCAACACCCGAATTGGCTCCCAATCCCTAGACCGCCCTTCTTCAGCATCACCCTCCCCTTTCCACTCACCCCAAAACTCCCTGAACGTCAATTTCCTTCCTCTCCTAAGCCTATCAAGATCAAGAACCCCATCCACATCCTCATCCACCTCCGACACAATTGCATTCCTTATGGCGGACAAATCGATACGTATCCTCGAGCTCGGCCCCCACTTCTCCAAAACTTTCTTGCTGAAATCCGGAGAGGAATATGCTCTGCGAAATTCCGACAGCTTGGGCTTCAGTTTCTTCACGAAGTCAATCTCCCCCGGCGGCGAAGACCGGATTGCCGGGACCGAGAACGTCGAGGCAGAATTGAAGAAATTCTCAAGTTCGCGGTCGAACGACGTAGCCAGGTTCTTGAACGAATTGGCTCGGTCGCGCATCAATTGGAGATCGGCATCCGCCGAGTCTTTAACCTCCCTCCATCCTTTTGATATAAACGAGAAAGCGTTCGAAGAAGATGCCGAAGCTGCACTGTCGCTCAACATGGAGAATACTAAGCTAGGGTTGGAATTCTCAGGTTTCGTGAGATTTGGATTTTTGACACTTCTCAGCATGTGAACGGGAAGAGAAGCTGAGGCAAATTTGAGAAATGGGTAAAGGGGCTGAGGATTTAACGGTTAAGATTCGGGTTCTAAATTTTTTTGGAAAGAGGCGATACACGTGTGTTTCCACGTAGGATGTGCTCGTGATGACTTATTCATAAGAGTCTTCACGTGAATTGATGGTATGGCAAAATCTGATTGGATAAACTGGGTTCTGGATGAGAATATTCTGGACCGTAGAATATGCTGCACAACGCGGGAGTACAGGTGGGGATTGCATACGACGCCTGAATAATTTGTTGATGCGATCGAGCACGTGGCGAAGATTTGTTGGTTAGATTTGGCTCGGAGCTTCTCTTTTGTTTTTTAACCTCTCCCGCCACTTTTGTCACAGCACTAGAAGACCTCTCTTTGCATGTGGTCTACTTGGAAAGTTCAAAGAAAAACAAATGAATAATATAGAAATATATGCAATCAAAACGCAGAAATTTAGGACAAAACGGCAACAGCTGCAAGGAATAAAAAAACATATTCTAATGTTGTCGCTGCGTATAGCCTCTGACTCTGACTTTTCAAAGTTGAAACTAGGAAGGTTTTAATTTTAGTTGAGGAATTTGAAAGCTTTCGGGATAGGCACCTACTATCCCTGTCCTGTGCGCCAACATCTCATAGTCTTGTGGTCAAGTTACCTGAAAAGGTCTCTTTGCTCCTGGGTTCGAGTGTCGGCACAACATATACTATCCCTGTCCTGTGTTTATATGTAGGGAAATCAAAATTCAAAATCACATGGATGAGTGAATGAGCGGTTTATTTTTATTCCTAAGACTGGGTTGCTGTGAATGTGAACCCACCTTAATTTGTCTCCATTTAAATGTTCACCGTGCATGTCTGCTTCATGATTTATCTAGTTTTGGAGCTTTCATGTTCATGTTCTCTATGTCTGGTGGACCTGAACCATTTCCTAGCCTCTAGCCCACCTTCTAAGAATCTTCATCTTGGAGACCCGGCCAGCTGTCTTAATTCTGCGCCGAGATATATTTACAAAGTTTTAAAATTGATCTATTTCATTGTACCCTAAATTGGATTATTCCATTGAAGAATTTTTTTTGTGTGGTCCTGTAATACTAAAGCAAAAAACAATAATGATGGCTTTTGAAAACTTGTTGCTGATGCAAAATTCTGCATCAACGGTAAATTGTATATTCGTTTTTATTATCAAATAAAAAATGTCATCAGAAATTTTAGTCGGCACTAATTTAGCATCGACAAAAATTTTACGACAATCAAGTCAACATCTATCAAATTATAAAAAAAAGAAGAAGCTAATATTGAGAGAGTATGCAACAAGAGCATGTATGATAACTGTTATTTAGCTTATTTTAAAAAAAAGGCATAGAAAGTTTATATAGGAAAACTCCAGCATGCCTCCAACCCAAATGAATTGTATGTTTGTAAAATATTTTACCTACACAGTTAGCCTCTGTCTTTCCAAATTCTATGAATAAATTAGAAAGTAGAAAATATGTTGTTGAGTCAGAGAAATTATATTTCAATACTTTATTGTTTTTGAAGTTTTAATCTTAATGGTTTGGATTAGAATTTAGACCCAATAAATTAGGTCGAAAAAATTATTCCAATAGTTAAAAATGTCAAACCTAAAGAGTTGGGTCAAAATTTTGATTTACAGAAACTCATAAAAACATCCTAGGTGAAATACTAATTTGAGCGTTTGAGTCTTTTTGATAGATACTGTACCGGTTACTATAGGAGTTTCATATCTCATTTTTATTCTTTTACAAGTAAATCTTAGCAAAGCTTGATGTTGACGGATAAATTGCAATCACACTTGCGTATTTAAGTATTCAGGACAATTTGAGCAATAGACATCTAAACCCTCTTAACCATATTTACAAATTTCCAAGGAAACGTTTTCTTCTTTGTTGACTATAGTACAAAATCCAAATTAAGAGTCACTAAAAGAAACAAATAACTAGTGTGTGTTTGTGTTTGTGTATATATATCAATTAGCGAAGATCCTATAATGTAATTTGAAATCTAGGGTGCGTGGGCATAATATTAAAATAATACTGTCCTCTGCTTGTTTTAAAAGCATGCAAAGCCTTAATTGAAAATCAATTAGCTACCATTCTCAGTGCTACTGTAAACGGTGCCTTAATGGTAATCAAGTTTTTTCATTATTAAAACTTGTCTTTATTTTTTTTGGGTTTATTTGGATGTTTAGCTTTATCTTTGTTAGATTAAATAGTATTTATTAAATTTATTTTCAATATTAAACTTTTAATTTTTATTTATTTCCAAAAAAATATTAATTTATTATAATTTTTTTTAATTTTATACAACTTTAGATAATGTAGTAAAAGTGGTATTTGTGGTTGCTAAATAATATAATAAAACGTATTCAATAACACTTTTTTATTTTTAATGATAAACTTCTTAATTAATTTTTTTTAGATAATGCAAATAATAATAAAAAGTCAATTTAATATATTACAAAAAAAAATTCTTTAAAAAATATTACATGAATAATAAACAATAATTTAATCTATTTTGAATAATATAACTGATTCTAAAACAAAATTACATAAATGGTAGTAAAAAAGTTCTTTTTTTAAAAATAATGTAATTATTTAAAAAAATCATATAGATAATAATAAAAATCAAATTTATTTTTTTCTTAGTTAATTTTTTTTTTCAAAGATTAAAAATACAATACGTATGTTCTAATATAATTGAATCCAATCCAATATAACATAACTACTACCAATATAATTCTATCGTATTAAATGTAACTCCTAAATATACAAAACGTGTCATAAGCCAGCATGGGAGCTGTAATTTCATAAAATAAAACTGAACATTTCGAGGGGATATCAAATCCAAATCAAGCTTGAACCCATTGAGTCACTTTCATAATTAATTAATTTCTAAATAATTATTTCCCTTGGCAAAACAACAAAGAACGAGTGGGATAACTTGGTGAACCAAATACGATGGACAAATCCATGATTGTCCCTCACAATCACACCAATGTCGCACATGCACACCCTTGAGTGGGATTAATGAGGGTCAACATTGATATTGATATATTTATATACACATATTTAGCTAAGAACATTGATATTGATATTCTTTTTAGAAATAACATTGATATTGATAATTATACCATCGAAGATAATTAATATTAATGAACCACGTAGAGACTAATGTAGTTTTGTTGGACCCTTTGCTTGATGAGTCATTTCTAAAAATCCTGAATTTCCAAAAACTTTTCTGAATCGGGCTCCATGTATAATGCTTGTATGTATGTCCATGCAACTGCATAGCTACACCATAACTTTACAACAACTACCTTTACATACATCTTCAGCCTAAACAAACTTACAATCTTACATCTTAGACTTTAATAAAATGAACATAAGAAAATAGAGAAATAAACATAGACTCAATTTTTTTGCGTGGATAATTTGCTTGTAAAATTCCAATCATAATCCCCCAACAATCTCAAAAACCCTTTGAAAAAGCATAGCGCTGGTGATTGGATCTTAGGATGGGATTAATTCAACTAATGTTAGGAAAGGTTTTGAAATATACTAGCAATTTCATGGGCCTGTATATCCTTTCAGGTAAATTATATATTTTCACAACTTGGTTTGAGGGGATTTCTACTTGATACTTATTTGATCTAATTAAAAATATATACCATGCATACACGAAAAACAGCTCGTATATATATTCCCACCAAGAATGTAGTATTTTCTTCAAACTTTCTAACGTAAAGATGAACCACTTTATTGTCCGGAAGCATTTTATTTAAAGAGAATTTTATTTTATATTGAATATACCACGAACAAGTTTTGCTAACGCACGCTAGTTACTTGCACAACTAGATGCCGAAAGTGCAAAAAACAACACTAGCGGAACCAAAACAAAACGTCATTGATGTACATATTTTCAATTGGTTTTCTCTTTCATTTCCTTGGTTATTTGCTTTTTAATTAATTTCCTTCCCAAGAATATATTTCCTTCTTCTTTCTTCCTTCTTTTTTTTTGTTAAATTATTCTTTATTCCTTCGGGTGTGCAAATGGAAATTAAGAGTTAAGACTGGGTCGAATGGTATGGGCTTGATGTCAGGTGGTCCACCTTATCTCCGCTCAAAAAACGATTCGTTTTTTTGCCGGTAGCGCCGGTCACATTCGGATCCCACACGTGTACCCCGTCACAGCTGTCGCTTTCTTTTGCTTAACGACGAAGGATTCAGCAGAGGGCACAATTGTCATTATGAGATAACATGCACCCATAATGGTATTTCCGATTCTCTTCCCGCTGTACTCTAAACGCTTTCGGGTTCAAATCTAATACCTCACCACAAGAAAATCGTCGTTCCCGAGATCGGAAAAAAATGGGGCTGCTCTCTAACAGGTATTGGATTTTTATAATTTTTTTCCTTAATTATTTTGTTCCCTTTTTGTTGTTGAGATTTGATAGGAAATGTGTACAAAAATGTGAAAATTTATCATAGATCGACGTGAAATGTTGATATATAGAATTTTCTTTGCTTTCCGACGTTTTCTGGGCAACCAAACGGGTTATTTCGTGGTTTTTTTAATCATTATAAGTTTATAACGTTTGGCGAAGAAATTAACATTAGATATCGAAACAGAGTTGCTAGGGAGAGCTTGAAACCTGGGGATCACATCTACTCTTGGAGGACTGCTTATATCTACGCTCATCACGGTTCTTTCTCTTTTTTTGTAATTTTTCTAGTTATCTTTATTTTTTCGCCGTTTTTAATTTTTTAATTTTTTTTTGGGGGAATTAAATTTACTCATCACGTACGCAATTGGTGTACTGTTATTTTTGATCTTATGGATACTAATTAGTTATGAAACATTACTGAAAGATTATTTCAGTAATTTGAGGGATTTGTAGTTTTGTACATTTAACTTGGTAAAATTAAGTTCAAGTGGCAAATGTAGAAAGAAGGGACAATCTGGAATTGATTTAATTGAAGATCAGGGATATTCTGAAGGTTACATTGATTTGTTTATACCTNCAAATGTAGAAAGAAGGGACAATCTGGAATTGATTTAATTGAAGATCAGGGATATTCTGAAGGTTACATTGATTTGTTTATACCTAATATAACTTTTTTATAAAAATGTGCTTCTAAAGGTTAGCAAGTTTTTTTTTTTTTTAAATCTCGTTTTTCTTTTGAGAGAATCAAGATTACCATTAGATGAATATTTATTTACCATTCATTACTAGTATTTTTTTAATAAATATTTCCATGCTAGATAAAAGGATAGTGCATGGTGAAATGGTTTACTTACACTACTAGGTTTTATAATAGACTTCCAGTTTGCCGTTGGTCATTTAATCTCTTATTACAGGGATAAGAGCTTCTCCAGAACATCAGAGTTCAATTTATGAAATGTAATTTCTGATGCAAGGAGTTTGAAATGAGGGGGAAAGGTTCTTTCTTTTGTTATTTGCTATGGGCACAGTTCTTAAGTCAGTTTTCCGCAACTACAATTTTTTTAGGAGATTAGGGCAAGTTCAGATTTTATTACCTGAGTACGAGTCACCAACCACCCCCACTTTTCTACCAGTTATAATGTGATAATTAGGTAGCATTGTGATATTCTCTTGTGACTGGTAAGTGGTAAGTGGTTTAATATATGCAGATGGTTTGTATTCAGCAGAAGGTTCATTGTCTTTAGTTTTTCCATCTGTAGTCTTGTTCTCTGCATTATCTAGATACCCTTTTCCCTCTTTTTTTTGGCTGTGAACTTGTACATAATTCTTGAAAATAATTTATTTTTTCTATGTCATGTAAAACAGGCATCTATATTGGTGATGACGAAGTAATTCATTTCACAAGACGTGGCCAAGAAGTAGGGACAGGAACAGTGCTGGATCGCCTCCTAGTTAGCTCAGGACCAGCCCGATCACTAGAGCCTTGCCCCACGTGCACTCCACCAGAAGAAGGCACTGGGGTTGTCTCCTCATGCCTGAACTGTTTTCTTTCAGGAGGGGTTTTGTACCGTTTCGAGTATGATGTCAGCCCTGCTCTCTTTCTTGCAAAAGCTCGAGGTGGAACTTGCACTCTTGCAGTCTCAGACCCAGAGGATGTTGTGGTCCATCGTGCAAAATACCTATATGAGAATGGATTTGGATGCTACAATGTATTCAAGAACAACTGTGAAGACTTTGCCATTTACTGCAAAACTGGATTGCTTGTTTTGGATCAAGTAACAATTGGTCATAGTGGCCAAACAGTATCTATAATAGGAGGGCCTCTTGCAGCTGTATTATCAACACCATTGCGTCTCGTTACCACCAATGTTTACGGGATGGTGGCAACAGCTATAGGTGTCTATTGTGCTAGTAGATATGCAGCTGATGTGGGTATGAGGAGGGGTGTGACAAAGATTTCGGTGGAGGATCTGACTACAAAACTTGCAGTCGGTTTGCTCCAGGTGATTGAACCCCAGATCGCAGCAAATCTTAGCCGTTAGTTTTTCCACACTCGGTAGTCATAATTTTATTTTCTCGCTTTTTAAGAACGATGTGGAAAATTAGTGTCTGGATTGCCAATAGCAACTTGTCCTTGAATGTTGTGCTGTAACCTCAAAATAGGAGATTATATCAGGACGATGCTTCTTCTCTGGTGCTTGAAATTTGTTTGATTAATATGAACCGTATTCATTGCGTCTTAAACCACCTTCTTTTTTTCTTTTTTTTTTCTTTTTTTTTTTTTTTTTTAATGCGTCTTAAACCTTTAATGGGAGTTTCATTGATGCTGGTAAACATCATAATCGAGCATGAGTTAAATCTTTACCTATGTTGCGAATTTGCAATCCTACCTCGCTCACAGGAAATGTTGCCCTTGTATCGATCAAGAAAAGATATTGCTCCACATAAGAATGTTATTTCGTTAATATTTTAAGTTAGTTTCTTAATAGGGTGTTCGAAAACCATTTTGTGTTCACAGTTGACATTTAAACAACATGCAGTGAGGGATTATTTTTCACTAGGTTAATAATAATAATTTGACGCAATAGGACTGATATTTTCACTTATGTACGTCATAAACAGCCAAATTATTTGACACAGTTAAACGAGGTAATAAGTTATGAAGTCAGCAATATTATCCATGTTCACTAATCCATATCACTCACGAAGTTGCATTATTAATTCAATTAAGTCGGGCTGTTTTTTCCTACTTAATCAAAAAATTGCTATAATGAAACGTCTACAGAAAAATAGAGGGTAGACCATAACAAAATTGTTATGTATTTCTCTTTGCAATCTATCGCATAATACAACCAAATGTTAAACTTTTGATCAAAACATTCGGGCAGAAATAAGACTAGGGTGTGCTGTGTTACTCGTGATTGGTCTTCATCTCAACATTGTAAAACATTCCCTCCTAGACGAGCAAAACTGCATTTACACAACCATCATTCTCTGGATTATTTGTCACCTGAGCATATTTCCCTGTTTACACCACGCAAGGGTGAGAAATGCAACAATTAATCGAATAATTCCGTATACAAAATGGAAAAAAAAAAATGTCTCTTGAAAACAAAGCTAGAATGATGGCAAATCCTAGGGAAGATCTTACCCCATACTACTTTCCCCGCTGGTGTAACCAGACCCAGTTCACTGACATTCACCTGAATTTCACATAAAAGGAATCAGAACAATGTTCAAACAATGGCATACTAGCTTACATGTCTAAATCACCACATTGACAACAAAAGATAATTACCTCGATGATGGTCCCCTTGGTTAAGACACCAAGAGAGGTATACATTTGACCGTTTGGATTTTTCTTCACTCCAATTATTTCAAGGTTGAAAGTGCATTTAAGTTCTGGGTGAGTCACATGTGCTTTGGTGAATCGCAGCCCAGAAGGACGGATAAATCTCTCATACTTGGGAGGTTTCCTTGTAAAACCAGCTCCCACAAATGTGGCTTTTGTAACCATCCTCTTCCACTGCTTAGCTGTAAAAAAAAAAATAATAATAAATAAATGCACCACCAGCAAAGTCATCTGTGGCAAAATTATAATTATATGAAGGATACAATTCAAGACGATCTACAAATTTAATGAAGAATTAAGTTATCCAATATCCAAATGCTGAAGAATGGTTGTATTTTAAGGCAGTTCAGTTTCCATTCCCCAAACTGTTTAACAAACAACGAGTAACATCCATGATCCACCAAATTATAGAAGTTAATAACAAGGGTCAGGTAGAGAGAACTTACTCTTTCGTTTACCAGATCTGAGCACTTTGAACATCTCATCTTCAGCGACAGGCCTTACCTAAAGTAGGGAAAGAGCTTATAGTTAAATTTACAATATTAACAACCATAAAATCAATAATTCTAATTCAGGTCTTCAAATACAAAACACACAAGAAAGTCCAAACAAATCTAGCACAAGCACACATACAAATGTTAACACAAGAACGATGGAAATGATCTTACCTTAGGCAGGGGGACTTCCCATTTCCCAGCTTTTTCTTTCCTCTTTTGCTTAATAGTGTTGCTAAGAACCTATTTACAGCATAACATCAGTTCCACAAACAAAAAAGAGTTCTCTTAGAGAAAACACATAATCTTTTCTATAATTCAATGGCAGTTAAACCATACCTTGGCTCGTGTTGTGTTGTCACGATCCAACAAATAGGCAGGAACAGCTCCTTCATGAACATCATCATCCACCTTACGCCTAGATGATGACTCCTCGTGCATAGCCAAACTGTAGATAGGCAACAGAAACGCTCAAGTACATAAAACGGATGTGCTTATGCTTTTGTATAATTGTATGTAAAAACGTTGTCATGGAAGGTAAATGTCACCACACAAATTGATGTTCATCAAATAAAAGTTCAAACAGCATAAAACGTCCAAAGGCATCTATAGGCATCCTTTTTAGTCACTGAATGTAACAATTTTATTAATCTAAATAAAAATCACAATGTCAAAGAAAAACTTTAAACAATTTCCAATACTTTCTTTTCCCATCATATATACTTGCTAAATCAGAGTTCCAAACTAAGGAAATAAGCTACTCAAAGAATTGAAGAAAACGAATTTAAGGGAACAAACAACGACATGAAAGTAACTAGAACACGCATTAAACAAAAAAAAAAACTCACGTTTTCTTCATCTGAGCTTTTTCGGCATAGCGTTTCTTCGCGAACATCTTACCTTTAATACCCAAAGCCTGTTACATAGGGAAACAAATTAATAATGATAAGAACACCAAGGTGCTAAATCAATAATTTGAAGAAACCCATGGAAAAAGAAGAAGAAAAGAAAGGGGAAAAAAAACCTTCTGGGCAGTAGCAGAGCGCTTGTGGACTTCACGAGCCTCTTTCTTGCGCTTGCGCTCGAAGTGGTCGAGACGATAGCCATAACGCTTCCTGTGAAGCTCTATGTAATCTCCTTGAGGCTATATTTATCATACAAAATACAACAAAAATCAGCATTCGAATCAAACAAACTTAAAAACTGTCAATAAAATAAACAAACGGAGATAGAGAGATAACCATGGCTGCAGATTCTTGCTGAGAGTGAGGGAAAACTTAAAAGCAAAAACCTACGGTTTAGGGTTTTGTGATTTGTGATTTGTTTTCAGAGTCTTCTGTCGGCGACCTTTCTTCAAGCTTCAAACCAAACGAGGAACCCTCTTTTCTCTCGGGTCGGTACAATTTGATATCCTTTGCTTTGTAATGGGTGGGTGGGTTTCTGACCGGATATGAATGGGCCAAACAAATTAATCATGGCAGATTTTGAGCTACGAGTGCACAGGTTGGATTAGCTGAATTTTAAAAAAAAAATCAACATAATTTATTGAGCTCGAGTTTTTTATATTGTAACACAATCTAAACCGAAAAGGGTAATAAATCTAATTCAACCCAACCTATAAAGTGCGGGTTGAATTGATCGGGTTGATCGAGTTAATTCATCTTTAAAATACCCTAAACATATATAAAAATACAAATACCAAAAGCAAAAACACAAATACAAAATACCCTAAACATATATAAAAACACAACTGCCAAAAGCAAAAACACAAATACCAAATACCCTAAACATATATAAAAACACAAATACCAAGATACAATTAGTTACTTCACATATACCATAACACATTTCAAACATCAGTCNAGGCAGATTTTGAGCTAGGAGTGTACATAGGTGTAGGGTTAGCTGAAATTTAAAAAAAAATCAACATAATTTATTGAGCTTGAGTTTTTAAATTGTAACCCAATCTAAATCGAAAAGGATAATAAATCTAATCCAAACCAACCCATAAAGTGCGGGTTGAATTGATCGGGTTGATCGAGTTAATTCATCTTTAAAATACCCTAAACATATATAAAAATACAAATACAAAATACCCTAAACATATATAAAAACACAACTGCCAAAAGCAAAAACACAAATACCAAATACCCTAAACATATATAAAAACACAAATACCAGGATACAATTAGTTACTTCACAAATACCATAACACATTTCAAACATCAGTCAGCTACTCCATATAACTAGCTACTTCGTTTGCAACACTATCCCATTATCAATAACTTTACAAATCAAGCAATTATACAACACAACTGTCTCACTCACTCCACCCATACTGAGACAGTCCTATTATGGTATTCAATTATTATATTTTGTAACAAAACAACATGCACATCAATTTTTTTTTTCGTTTCTTTATTTCCAAAAGAAGAAAAAACATATTGCAGATGATAGGGGCGGCGCTAGAGCTGGCGGGGCAAACTGCAGAGGAGGGGCGGGGCAGTCGAGATTCACTCGGGCTGGAGTTGGTTGAGCAGAGGGGGGTGGGGGCTGGAGCTGGCGGAGCATAGGGAGAGTGGGGGCTAGAGTTGGAGGGGCAAGGCCGTCGGGGTCTCGGGGTCTTGGGATCACTTGGGAGAGAGGGGCGGTGCAGTCGGGATTCACTCGGGCTGGGGGCTGGAGCTGAGAGGGGGGCGGTGCTGGAGCTGGAGCTGACGGAGCAATGGCGGGACAGGGGCTGGAGTTGGCGGTGCAGACTGGCGACTGCACATGAGGGGCTCGGGGATTTGGGATTCAACTTGGAGAAGGGAGGGTTTGCGGGCGTATTATTAGGGCAAATAGGTTTTTTGTTTTTTGTTTTTAATATGACTACAAGTCAGGTCTATCAGATTTTTTTTATTATCTAATCTGAAATTCGACCCGATAACAACGGATTACAAATTATCCAACTTAACTCAACCCAAATATTTAATTTTTTCAGTTCATGTAGATTGAATCAGCTGGATCAGATTGACAAATTTTTATTGAATATTTTCACCATATAAATATTATATTTCACCTCTCGTATTTTTATGAAATAAAAAACTGATATTCTATTTTAGAAGTTGAATTTTGGGGACGTAAAAATTATGCTTTTGATACATATATTTTTGCAAGACTACACTTTTTTTTTTTTTTTTTAACTACACTTTTAAATTTTTAATATATTATTAAAAAAACTATTCCACTGTATATTATAATTCGTTATAAACACATGAAATATTATGTCATTTCGTGAGTGATTATGGCAATAGTTATTACAAAAAAATTTATGACAATAATTGTTCTTATCTATAAAACAAGCTATTAATTTTTCATTAAATTTTACTCATTATTTAAAATTATTCTATGCAATTATAGTTTTTTCCTTTTAAACTCTTTGTATTGCCCAACAAAAAAAAAGGTCACTGCATAATTAGTCGATAACTAACTTAACAACTAAGCTCTTTCAAGAGGAAAAAAAAAAAATAAGCAAATTTATTCGTTAAAAAACTTTCTGAATTATTAAAAAAAAAAAAACTGAAAATTATATCAAGAAATATATTTCACTGAAAATTTGTCTCCATTTACTTACCAAAACAGAATTATCATGTTAATTTTATTTCCCTGTGAAATTATGGAATTCAGATAATAAAACATGGAAACGAATCAAAGGAAGATGGGTCTGCATTGAATGGTGTTTGAACTAAGAAGGCAGAAGGAAAAGACCCCCAAAAAAATGGTGTCGTGTCTCAGCTAAACAGCCATGTTTTAATCTGCAAATTGGCAGAGTAGGAATCTTCTCATAAACAATGTTATCTGGATGAGATTTATAGCCAGGAATAATCGAGCATGAAAGCCATTGGTGGTCTCTACTCAATTTAGCATGAGAATCTTCTTCACAATTTGCCAACAAAAAGAAAACCCAAAAAAAAAATCTATCTTTTGCTTTTTCTTTCTCTATAGAGTTTTACATGCTGCAGAGAAAACCAGTTTCACTCTGACATGGGAATATTTATTCTTTCTGAGAGTACTTTCACTGTTATTCCCATTCTTTTTTCCTTTTATCCCAGATTCCAAACTATTTAGTATTTATCCCATTTTATTTTATTTTATTGGCTTTTAGGTGTTTGAGAAGTAATCCCATTGAGATATGCTAAAGTTTTAGATAATTGCTTCTTCATTTCAATGCTTTGTCAAAAGCATAGCTTTTTTCTTTCAACTTTGTCAAGCAGCCTCGTATATATATATATATATTTATATATATATATATATATATATGTATATTCATAACTTTTAGTCTTCTACCTACCCATATCCACGCATCAATTGTGTAAAGCTAAATATGTGCCATTTTCTGAGGGCATGCTTTTGCCCTTTGCCTTGACGTTCTTGTTTTTGGATTTGAATCTTTTGCCAAGTTCCTAAATCTTGGATTCCAATATACTCCTCTGAATCATCAAAAAGTTGCAAAAAACCTAATTTAATTAGATTCCATGTATTTTTGTGAGGGAGCATAAATGGCATGTATGAAATTTGAATGATTGGGCAGGGGTGTTTTCAGCACTATTAACAGAGTTTTCAGTTTTCAGTATTTTAGTTTAACACGTACTGTATATAATACTTAAGTGAGCACATGCCTTGCACGTGAGTTAATTAGTTTAGCTTTCTATTTAGTTGTTGCGGTAGTTAAAGCTTGTTAAAGCTTAATGTTTTCTGATTGGCCATTATGGTTCTTGCTTGTACGTATATAAGATAGTTAACCAACTGATTCTGGTTAACTTTCTCTTTTGTAAAATTTCTCAATTAAAGAATGATTTTAGTTTCTCTCTTCAACATTTTCTCTTTCGTTTTTCTTTCTTGCCAAACACAAGTTTCAGCTTATAGCATTTAGCTTTATCTTGGTATCAGAGCCTTTTCCATGGCGGAAAGTAGCTCGATCCTCACGGTTTCACCATTTCCTAATTCAATCATCAAATTAGATGATTCGAATTTTTTCATTTGGAAATCTCAGATTGTTCCTATTGTGAAAGGTCATCGATTGATTAAATTTTTTCAATTTCTGACCTATGATGATTTCTCTAATCATCAAACAACAAGTTCATCATCAACAAAGATTGCTGCTGATCTTCTTCAACAAAATCAATGCCATGAAGACTGGGAAACACAAGATCAGTTTCTAGTTGGTTGGCTGCGAGGAACAATAGTCAGAGAAATAATAGGTCATTTCATTGATAAAGATTCAACACATAGTTTGTGGTCTGCTATAATCAAGAGGTATGTTGCTCCTTCACCAAGTCGTGTTCTTCATTATAGGAGACTTTTACATAGTGTCAAGAAATCTAGTTTGTCAATTGATGATTACATTCTTCGCATAAAGGTCTAGCTGGAAAATTGATTGCATCGGGTGATGATGTTTTAGAAAAAGATTTGATTATGTATATTTTAGCTGGATTAGGTCCTGAATATAAATCAATTTCTACTATTCTTGAAGTTAAGCTTGATCAATATAGTCTTGAAGAAGTTCAGTACCATTTGCTTGCTTTTGAATCAAAATTAGATGAAGAAAATTATGCTATAAACTTTGAGATAACTCACAAAGCTGCACATCTGGTTTCTGAGAGTTCTTAATCAATGATGCCCACTGCCTATGGCCAGAAGTCAGAGACACAACCGATAACTACAATTCCTAACTCACACTCTAAAATTTGTTGTTGTCAACAATCAGCTCAAAGTCAGAATCCTTCAACTAATAATTGTGCTCCTTATGATAATAATGTGTGTGCCAGTGGACAGATTTTTCATGCTATGCAACAATTTCTTGGTCATGACAGTGGTTCCTTTTCTAGAGGAAGATCTAGTGGTTATTTTGGACGTCACAATGCAAGATTTGCCAGACCTACATGTCAGCTATGTGGTACCTATGGTCATGTAGTTGCATACTGTTACTATCTCTTTGATATGAACTACATGAATGCACATATGAAAGGTGCTGAAAATCCCTTTCAAAGACCTCGACCTGGCCATGGTTTTAAACCATCACAAAGATACAGACCTCCTCCACCTCCATAGTTCTATAATACACTTTATAATTCTCAAGGTCCTGTCACACCTTATGCTATTCAAGGTCATGGTTCACCTTTGCCACCATCGAATGATTTCAATTCAAGCAACGTAGGACATCAAGCTTATAAGCAGCAAATGTTAACTAACAATGCTTAAGGACATGTAGCATTTTCTGTACCAAATACTTCTCATGTCTCTTCAATGATTGTTATGTCTGAAAAATTTGTAGGTCATTGTCAAACTGCTTCTCCTTTGACATTGACAAATCAATCTTGGTTCTTGGACAGTGGTGCTACTGACCATGTCGTGGCTAATTGTGATAATTTGCTACAACAAATTGAGTACAAAGGAGACAACAAACTCATGGTTGGAAATGGTCAAAATATGACCATTTCTCATGTTGGTAACACTTTTATCCCTACCTGTGCTACTATTATTCAACTCCTTGATGTTCTTGTAGTACCAAACATAGCAAAGAATTTATTGAGTGTTTCCAAGTTGACAAGTGATAATGATTTGTGTATTGAGTTTAATGTTGCTTGTTGTATTATTAAGGACCCTCAAGGCAACCCACTACTTAAAGGAATACAAGAAGGGGGGCTGTATAAATTGTTACTTCCTTGCACAAGGCCTTAAACTTCAGATCAAACTCCTTTTTCTCAAATTCATCCACCAAGATCCACCATGTTCATAAATGTCTTTTGTTTTTTCCTGCAATGTCTTCTGTTTTTCCTTCATTTCAAAATAATTCAGCTACTTCAAATACAAGTAATTGTTCAATATCTTGTAATACTTCTTGTATTTCTCCTTTCAATATCAATAAAAAAATTTCCTTTTCAACTATGCCAATGTCTACTATATCTTCTCAAAACAGTTGTGAACCACAATTCAATTTAGCTTTTTCAGCCTCTAAATCCATTATTGATCTCAATCTGTTACATAAAAGACTTGGTCATCCTTCCTCGCATGTGATAACTTAGATATTACATGCTAGCAATGCTCAGCCTACCACCAAAATTCCATTAACCTTCTGTGAAGCATGACAATTTGGCAAGCAACACTTGATTTCCTTTCCTTTATCTCAAACTCGAGCTGAAAAACCCTTAGATCTAATTCACATTGATCTTTGGGGACCAGCCCCGATCACTTCTAAAGATGGTTTCAAGTACTATATTCAATTCTTAGATGATTTCTCTAGATATGTGTGGATCTATCCCTTCAAACTTAAGTCATAAGCTTTTTCTATGTTTGTGAAGTTTCAATCTATGGCAGAGAGGCAATTTGAAACAAAAATTAAAATTGTTCAGTCATATTGAGGGGGTGAGTTCAGAACCTTTCTTCCTTATCTTGCCAGTCAAGGCATTCATTTTAGACACATTTTCCCTTATCTTTATGCACAAAATTAGAGAGTTGGAAAACATATTCATATTGTAGAAGTTGGTCTTACCCTTTTAGCACAAGCTTCAATGCCTCTTCTTTACTGGTGGGATGCATTTAGATGTGTAATCTATCTCATAAATAAACTACCAACTCAAGCCTTAAACAATCAGATTCCTTATCAACTCCTTTTTCATCATATTCTTTTTTTTTTTTGTGATTACAACTTCTTTAGAGTTTTTGGCTGCTCTTGTTACCCCTCATATTCTTCACAGAAAACACAGTTTCATTCTCAGAAATGTGTCTTTCTTGATTACAGTCCCGATCACAAGGGCTATCAATGTTTACATCATTCTGGCCGAGTCTATATTTCCAAGAGTGTAACTTTCAATGAAAAATATTTTCCTTTTTTCAATGATTCTCTCTTTAACTCAACTCTTTCAAAATCTTCTTCTGATCAACATATCATTGAGCAACCTCTCTTTGTTCTCAACAGAAACACCTCAATTTCTTCAATTCCTACTTCACCAAATATACCATCTCATTTCTCTTGACTTACAGCCTCCTATCATTTCCACTATGCAACCTATTTCTACCTCTGTTGCTTCTAGTTCAGAAAATGCTATCTTGCAGCCTATACAAACTTGTCCTATAGTTTCAAATATACTTACTTCCATATCTCCTACATCTACCCTACTTCCATCATCTTCCATTAAACCATCTTCCAAACCTATTTCATCCACACACCCAATGCTTACTCTAGCTAAAGCTGATATTTTCAAACCAAAAAGCATGGTTGCTTCCACTAAACATCATTTTCCTTCTGTTTTCTTTTCAACTACCTCTGAACCTACTACATTTAAACAAGCCCTTTCTGACCCAAAATGGCAAGAAGCAATGAGTAATGAATATACAACCCTTCTTAAAAATAACACTTGGAAAATGGTTCCGTACATGCTTTTGGTTGGCAACAAGTGGGTTTTTTGTACTAAATACAAGGCATATGGATCAGTTGAAAGACTTAAGGCTCGACTGGTTGCAAAGGGCTTTCACCAAACGACTTTCACCAAACGGCAAGGATTGATTACACAGAAACCTTTGGTCCAGTGATAAAACCTGCAACCATCAGGATAGTATTGTCTTTAGCTTTGTCTAATCATTGGCAGATTCATCAATTTGACTTCAATAATGCATTTTTAAATGGAGATCTACATGAAGATGTCTACATGGAGCAGCCACAAGGGTTTGTTAACTCTCAGACTCCTCATTATGTTTGCAAGCTTACTAAAGCCTTATATGGATTGAAGCAGGCACTAAGAGCCTGGTTTGAAAAACTGAAACACTTGCTCCTTGGTTTTGGCTTCACAAACTCTCTCTCAGATCCTTCTATTCTTATATTAAAAACTGAGGACACTTATGCTTTGTTACTTGTCTATGTAGATGATATCTTACTTATAGGAAACAATGTAACTTTCAATAAGCATTTGATTCAAAAATTGAATGATCATTTCTCCTTGAAAGATCTAGGTGAGCTTCATTACTTCTTAGGTATTGAAGTTAAAAAAATGGAGACCTCTATGCTATTGACTCAAAAAAAAAAAATTCTTGGATCTTCTCAAAAAGTCTCAGCTTGATGGTGCCAAGCCTATTTCCATACCTATGAGTTCTTCCACAAAGTTATCTCAATTTGATGGAGATCCATATGCTAATCCTGTAGCTTATAGGAGCATTGTTGGAGCTTTTTAATATCTGGCCTTGACAAGACCATATATTTCCTATACAGTGAGTTCCTTAAGTCAGTTTTTACAACATCCTATTATTCATCAAATGGAAGCTTGCAAACATGTCTTGAGATATTTGAAAGGTACAATTTCACATGGTTTACTTCTTCAAGCCAATACTAGATTACAAGTTCAGGGTTTTGCAGACTCAGTTGGGCTGGTAGCATTGATGATAGAAGATCAGTAAGCATGTACTATGTGTATTTTGGAAACACCTTGTCTCTTGGAGTTCAAAGAAATAGCATGTAATGGCTCAGTCAAGCACAGAAGCTGAGTATCGAGCACTAGCACACATCACTTCTGAAATTTGTTGGCTTCAAAATTTATCTCATGAGTTTCAATTTTCTTTAGCTTGTCCTATTGTTTGGAGTAACAACACTGGAGCTGCTGCTCTTGCTGCAAATCCAGTGCTACATGCACGAGTGAAACACATAGAAATTGACTTTCATTTTGTTCGAGACAAGGTCATTCATAAAACTTTGGAAGTAAGATATGTTCCCATTGAGGAACAAGTGGCTGATATATTAACCAAGTCACTCGGTACAACTAGATTTCGTTACTTACGTAGCAAGCTTCATATTACTGACAAATGAGTTGTTCTTTTGCTACTGATAGAAATGAGTTCTTGCTAAAAAGAAGAGTTGTCTTTGAAAGGGCATATTAACAGAGAGTTTCTTCAAAAATAAAAGAGTTGCCTTTGAGGGGGTATATTAACAGAGTTTTCAATATTTAAGTTTAACACGTGTTGTATATAATACTTAAGTGAGCATCTGCCTTGCACGTGAGTTAATTAGTTTAGCTTTCTGTTTAATTGTTGCGGTAGTTAAAGCTGGTTAAAGCTTAATGTTTTCCGATTGACCATTATGGTTTTTGCTTGTATGTATATAAGATAGTTAACCAACTGATCCTGGTTAACTTTCTCTTTTGTAAAATTTCTCAATTAAAGAATGATTTCAGTTTCTCTCTTCAACATTTTCTCTTTGGTTTTTCTTTTTTGCCAAACACAAATTTCAGCTTAAAGCCTTTAGCTTTATCTAGCACCGACCCAATACACTCTATAGTTAAATTGTATTCTTGATTTTATTATATTAAATTATACACTTTACATATATAATATGGAATAATGAAAGCGAAAGAGGGTGCCAATGACCCTGACTTTTTTTGACTCATTGGACTATCACCCTACCAACAAAATGTATGGAGACCCCACATCATCATCATCCCCATTAATGTACGCTTCAATCCGGCCCATTTTAACACTGTGGAAAACAATTTTTTTTAAAAAAAATCCCCATTTAATACCATGCCTATCATAATTACATCATGGGTGATGAATATTATATTAAAAACTAAAAAGTGCTTATTAATTTAGAGGCTTTGTTTCATGGTGCTAGTTTTTATTTTTGATTTTTTTCATTTTCAGTTTTTTTAAAAGTATTTTATGAAAAAATTAATTTTTATTGATTTTGGTTAAAATAATTTTTAAAAATTAAAATTATTTTTAAAAAATTATTAAATATTTTTAAAAACAGTTTTTAAACTTTAAAAATTATTTTAGACTTTTCAGAAGCCATACAAAAAACATGTATAATATCAGCAAGCCAAGCACCTATATATATTTTTAACTCTAAACACCTTTTTTTTATGTGTGTGGAAAATTTTATCTGCTCAATGCTGTTCATTGATTAAACAAACCTTAAAAAAGTTGCTAAAGGATGTTGGCAAGCCTCTTAATTAATTTCCACGCTAAATTCCTCTTAGCAGCCCCCAATGATTAAAAAAGCGTACATTATTTTTGTTCAACAAAAGCTTTTATAACATTGGATCTATTAGATCTACTTCAAATTTGTTATCTTATAACTATTTTTTAAAAAGCATATCTTATAATGACACTTCGAGGTTGTTGATATATAGTCGATACGATGTTAAAGAGTTATATAGTTGAGGTCTTATTCACCAAGACACCGACTAGTAAATTAGCTAGCAAATTTCTTCTTTTCTTCCTTATTGATTGGCTATTTTAACCTTAGGCTAATAAAATCAAGTTGGCCATATATATAATCAATTAGCTAGTAAATTTCTTATTTTCTTCCTTTTTGATTGATTATTTTAACCTTAGGCTAATAAAAGCAAGTTAGCCATATAATCAGTTTGACATGCGTATCTGTTTGGACATTCGAAATATAATTCATTAAACAAAGACTTCTTCATGCTATTTGCAATAATTTGTGTAACAAATATAATTTCATATGAAAACGTCATATATCAATTTTAATGTAACGTATTTTCATAAATTACTAACTTGCATATGTACATATATGATCGGAACTAGTCTAAATATATATATATATATATATTAATGTCCGGATTTGATGCATTAAACATTGAAAATAGCTAGCCAACGTAAGAATGACAAGACTTATATATAAAGGTGAACAAAAAGTGTATCCTAATATATTGGATGGCTGAGATTTCCCTAAGGATATCATGCTTATGCTTGCATACGCATGCACGTACGTATATATGTATGTATGCATGCATATCATGCTCTGCACCTGAATCCCCAGATATGTCTCCAAGCTATTTTTAAAATTTCCTAAATATTCGTGGAGATAGAATCTAATTACCTGCAAGAGAGAGGCTCAAAATCGATCTTTGATGCGGCTTCCTAATCCTCCCGATTGAAGATGTAAAAAGGGAGGGCTATATAACATGCAGCTTATTAGTTTTTTCAATCAGACAACTAATTTCCTCCATACCGACAACTACTTTCGGAGAAAATCTTCTCTAAAATGGCTTAATGGAAACATACTAACTCGCAGTTTGAATTGCACACCCACATACTAAAAAATAAAAACATATATAGTTGTTATTGCAGGGTATGTAATTTACAATTCATTGAGTAACAGTCTATTGCAGCTTTATATGTATAATTATGTATCTGATGCATTTGATTATGCACATTAAACGGCTGTAGTAGACTGTTGTCTTCTAAATTTTAAATTACGTTGTCCATATAAGTAAAATTGCATAGTATATATATAGTAATTCTTTTATTAAAAATTTCTAAACAAATTTTTATCCAAAAAAATATTACATTAAATTAAATGTACATCACACAACAACGAGTCTAACGTTGTCGAGTAAAAAAATTGATTCCGTAACAAGAAGAATTATATTGTTAATGTTTAAAATTTCACTTTAAAAAATTAACCCAATAAATGGATCACCAGACATTTTATATACCCTTACAGTGTAAATAATCATCAGAGTCACGGGTTGAAGAAGAAAGCATGCTAGGACGGATTTCTTTTTACTTTTTTTTTTTTTTTTCTTTTCCTTTTTTGGGTAAAAGCAGGCTAGGATGGATGAATATTGATATGCTCTACATATATATTTGGGACATGCAAGAAGGTAAATGCCTGGCATATCTTATAAAGCAAATCGATCGAGTACGTACAAACATATGGAAAAGAAAAGGAAGAAGAATCTCTTATGATTTCACCCAGGGAAAAAAAAAAAAATCTCTTTTGACTCCAAATCAAACATATTATTTTCCGCATGCTTGGGCCATGCACATCACAGTACCTCTCACTTGCCATATGTGTATATAACATAATATAATATATAGCAATAATTAGGGAGGAAATTTTTTATATGCAATTGTTACATGTGGTGTAATAAATTACTATTTATAGTTGAATGTTCAATAATTATTTATGTAAAATTTATATATTTTAATTTATGATCTTATAATATTTGTGTATAATTATAGATCATAGATGATATAACATAAATAATATATACTTATATGAATATATATATATATATCATTGTTAATATAGACAAAGTCGTTTATTATTTAGCAGGTGACAATTCACTGCAGCCATCTAATGAATATAAATACAAAATCAATGTCTACATATAATATAATTCGTATAGAATATGACTCACTGAGTGGTTGACAACGTCGTCTATGTTAGTGCTTTTATTTATGCGCTTTTATATATATATAATACTTTTTGGCTAGAGAGAAACCCTGAGCGGAAGACTAATTAATTGGTTCTACAGCGTGAAGAAATAATGTGCAAGTTCAAAACGCTGTGTGTTTTCTGTGGAAGTAATTCAGGGAACAGAAAAATATTCAGCGATGCAGCTCTTGATCTTGGAAGAGAATTGGTTGGTGTATTCATATACTCTCTTTCTCTCTTCTCTCTTTCTTTCTCTATATATGTGTGCATACAGAAGAGGCAAATATATATATATATATATATATATATATATCACTAATTTTTGTGGGTTTTTGCTGGTGCGCAGGTAGCGAGGAAGATGAATTTGGTTTATGGTGGAGGGAGTGTAGGATTAATGGGGTTAGTTTCACAAACGGTTCTTGATGGTGGATGCCATGTTCTTGGGTAAGAGAAAAATTAAATCAATAATATTAATCTTTAATTATATGATATTATTGCAAGGTACATCTTATATATATATATATTTAACAAATTATATTTATACTATATTCCAAGCGCAGTTAATATATAATGCTTTACTATTAACTGAAATTCTTTGATCTTTATTATTATTTTTTTAATTTGTTTAGAGTTATTCCAAAATCGCTTATTCCACTTGAGGTATGAAATCTCTGATCTCTCTCTCTCTTTCTATATATATATATGTGTGTGTGTGTGTGTGTTTTATTAATTGATTAACTACTAGCTAATGAATGAATTAGCTAGTAGTAACATTAATTAATTGATTGTCAAGTACTTCAGATATCGGGAAGTTCAGTGGGAGAAGTGATAATTGTATCGAATATGCATGAAAGAAAGGCTGAGATGGCTCGTCGAGCTGATGCTTTCATTGCACTGCCTGGTACATATGTTTTAATTTCCCAATTAACCAAAATATATACTAACTTCATATATATAACAAATACTAGCATAATTAATTAAACATTTAAAATTGTTGCATGGTTTTTCTTTTGGGGTTTTTAACAAGGAGGATATGGAACCATGGAAGAGCTGCTTGAGATGATAACTTGGTCACAGCTAGGAATCCATAACAAACCTGTAAGTTCAAAAAACTGCTTCAAACTATATAAATGGATGACCCCGGTCAATTGTCATTTGCAATTGACATTTTTAATCGATCCCTAACCTAGCTCATAAGATTAATATATGGAGTTTTGAATAAGTTTCTTTCTTAAGTTGTTGATGAGGTTAATTAATTATAAACAAATAGGTGGACATTAGCGTTTAAATATTATAATATTTACTGTCGAAGTTATTTGCAATTTTAATTGATTACACATATACATCTATTCAACTAGCTAGCTAGATTCGAATTAATAACTTCTACATATAAATTTGAATATAATATGCACGTATGCTTTTCTTTCTATATACTAAATCCAACTGCAGAAACAAGATATATATATATATATACACCATTTTTTAATATTTTAATTTCTTTTTTTCACCTACTCCCTTTATTTTCACAAATTAAATATTTAGCGGCTAGGGTATCACAACACAAGGTTGCTTAGAAAAACATATAAATTATAAGTACATATATAGAGTCATTCTCCTATTGGTCTTTTTTTATATATGGTTCAATTGCTGAAATTTAAAATTGGAGTTTATATGAGTCTAGATAGTGAAATATTTAAAATCATTAAACAGCAAAGTGAGCATGTATGGACTAGTATAAATGTAAAATTATATTTAAATCTCAACATTTAAAACAATCCAAAATTGGATGGTTTTTCATCATAATAATCTATGATATAAATTTATACATATATATATATAGTTTTTTTTATAGTTTGGACGTACAGACAATTTAACAGTCAATATGTCACTTATTAGATCTTGGATTACTTGAACGGTTGAGATTTAATGAAATTTTAATAGACTATATGAGTTTAGTGAACTATAAAAACATTATGAAGGTAAAGTGGACCGTGTAAAGGTTTATTTAAACTTATATTTTTAAATCTTAACTTTTGAAACAATCCAAAAGTTAATAAGTGACGTTCTAACTATAAAAAAGTCATGATGCCTGAGCTTGACCATAGAATTTTTATATATATATATATATATATATTATTATAAATATATATTGTTAGCACACAAATTTCTTTGCTTTAATTTAAAATTTAGGAAGCTTGTTCTCTACATTAATTTCATCAAAACTACTAATTTCTCACTTCCCTAATCAAATTGTATTATAATAATTTAGCAGAGGTTTAGTATGTTGGCAGTTAGAGTCCTCTATAAGAGATGATTAATCTAGAATTAAAAGTCAATATTTACATTTCTAATATTTCTTCATTTATCATTTGTTACTCCTTCTTTGGTAAAGTTATCATTAGTTACTCATTCATCATATTACAGCTTTTTCTTCACTACTAAATTGACATTTGATAACAATCAATACTTCCTAAATTTATATATATATGAGTTAAGTAGAAGACAAAAACTCTTAAAGGAAAAGTGCAAGTTTCTTCTTTCCACACAGCAAATTAATGACTCTTAATCAATGATTCAACGCCCTAGCTAGGCAAATAGCAGGCTCACTAAATTCATGATTCAAATCTTTTTCTTTAGTTGAAGAAGCACTTTTTTCTTTTGGTATATTTTAGATATATTTTTTATAATGGAGATGAGGATTCAAACTCTAGGACCTTTATTCTGCTACTAAATTGTCATTAAAGGGAAAACTTTATCTCTTACTTGTGAAAAAGAAAGAAAAAAAAAATTTGATTGGAACCCTTTCAATCTTCGATCACTTTAATTAATTAGCAGATTGATTTCTTAATCCAACCATCAAAATCGGTTACCAAGTCTTAAGGTGTATGTGGTTATGAATCAGTTCTGGCCCTTCAAATTGACAGCCGCTCAAATGATTATAGTGATGGCCATGATTAAGACTTAACACCCATTTTAGAGCTCATGATTGAAAGCTTAATATTTCTCTCCTCTTCTAAATCTTGTTTTTTAGTGTGCTCAGTGTCACAACAATTTATTCAATCTCGTATAACTAGCAGCCGCCAGTAAAGTCGAAATGAGACCTTTTGAATCTTTTACATAAAAAAGGGCAGCCTATGTTCTCCTTTTTACTTTTACCCCTACAAATTTGAAGATTATAGATTGTCAGAAGAAAATTGATAAGGTGAAAAGTGAAATCCTGCTTCTTTTTCTTCTTCTTTTCACATCAACTCTTGTGAAATTTAAATGATTGAATTGTTTCAATTGAAGTTTTAATTACCTGGGAGTGTTGAATTCAAAAGTATGAAAAAAAATTGATTAAACTTTAAATTTTTCTTCCTAAATCAACACGGCTTCATGAACATGAAGATTGCTGATAAGTTTGAAAAATGGAAAAGGCAATCCAAGAAACTATTCTAAAGAAAGTTGCAAAAATATAATAATCTTACTTAAAGTTGAAACCAAAGCTAGACGTACAATCCAATTAGGCAGTAAATATTAATGGTTCCACGAACAGGTGGGCGTGTTAAACATCGATGGCTATTACGATTGCTTACTTGGTATATTCGACAAAGGAGTTGAAGAAGGATTTATTGATCCATCTGCCAGAAGCATTGTCATTGCTGCAACAACTGCTGCAGAGCTGATACAGAGGATGGAGGTATCTTCAACTTTCCTTTGCATTGATTCCTCCTACATTGCTTCGAAAATTTTGAATTTTTGTTCAGAGGACCAGAGAAAAATGGAAAGCACTTTCATGCGTTTCTTTTCATGGTTAGATTAGATATGCTGCTAAAACTCATGTGTATCTGTAGGAATACATACCTCTGCATGATCAAGTGGCACCAACTCAAAGCTGGAACCATGAACAGAACCACAATGGAAACTTCTAGTTGTTAATCCCTTCTTTTCTTTTTTTCTTCTTTTAATCTTCCAAGAAGAAAAGGGCTTTGTATCTACCTGTAACTTTTTGAAAGATTGCTTCATGCAAAATTGTTTACACATGATTTTTTGTTTAGGGTTGAAATGGGAATGCAGGCTTACTTGTCACTGCAAGCCCAAGGATATCCTTGTGAAGACAGGCTTCACAAACTCATTTTTTTGGGTTGAGAGGAGATTGAATTTTTACATCATACTATTTATAAATCTTCAGTTTAAGGATTACATATGCATAATTTATAATAAACTACCAAAGAACCTATACAGAACCATGACTAGTATCTAATAGTTATTTTCAGGAAGCAACATTGCACTGAAGTGAGAGCCTACTCTGCGATCTGAGTAATTCCCTAAGAGAAAATGTAACAAATTTTTCACTCTCATTAAATGAGTTAAATGCGACCCTTGAACATGCAACATAGATTCCTAGGATTCCTGGGAGATGTGAATCTCTTATATAAGTGAAGTAAGCCATCAAGTTCATTTCCAATTCCTATTCTGGTTATCTTCATGTGTCAGACAAAATGTGAGAAGAAAAAATGAGAGCATAGGCAACAACTCGGAGGAAGAAAAATGGTGCCACAGGCCAAAACAAGTTGTAATTTATAGTACAAATACAGGCTTCTTGTAATCAACAGGTATTGCCACTCATCGGTAAACTAACAAGAACAAGAAAATACAATCGAAGCCTGAAGCAAAACCAATAGTATCATTCAGAAACTGAATCAGATTATCATGGAAAGCAACAAATAGTATCATTGGCAGCCTGATCAGCAAGTATTGACTCCGTCCTTGCAATCTTTTGTCAAATCATAAAACGTTTCCACCCGTTTCTTTGCCCTGTAAAGGACCTCGGTATCCACTGCCACTCTCATGTATCCATCAAACTCAACAGGTCGCCCATCGTTCAAAAGCTTAGTCTCATTGTACCACTCACTTGCATTTCCCCACAATTCCTTGTAATCATCAAGCAAATGAACCTTATACTGAGACCTTAATTTATCAAAGTAATTATAGAACGGCTCATTAGTGGCTATATACAAATTCCTCCAAGGCTGAACCATCCCTTTAAGCTTCTCAAAAAGCATTTCAGGGGAAGTATCATAGTCCAAATGTGGCCACAGCTCCTTATTCTGTGCCTTGTCTCCTCGAACCACATGAACAGCATCGTAATCCCAGTCCATTTTGCCACTGATCTCAGTAACAATATTCATCAACCTCTTGGATTTCCACAGAGAATGCCAAGGTCTTTGAATGTACTTAGCAGCTTGTCCTTCACAGACCCTGTACCAGTAATTATCAGGCTCAGGAGCGTCAAACTGCCTCCAAATAACGGCATTCCTATCTTTCTTGAGCTGCATCGGGGTCGTCTTATAGCTAACAACCTTCCTAACAGGAAGTTTTCTCTTATGCCCGCGATCCCACTTCTTCCAATCTCTTAAGAATTCACCCTCCTCGACAATGGAGGCAACCTCCTTAAGATGCTCGAAATCGAAATAGTATCGGAAATCTTTCCCCTCCTCGTCTTTATTGCTAGGATTATAAGTTGCAGATAGACAAACACTCAAATCCATAACAAAAGTCCTATTCAAATACATAGCCTCACCCAAACCACACAAGAAACTCCACATATAATGATTCATTCCTTTACAATAATCACCACCACGAGAATAGTACAAGTACCTTCCTTTCCTAAAGTCCATCTCCGATCCCAAACTGGGGATTGTGTCGTTTATCTCCTCGTCTCGAATCGGGGAAACTCTGGCGCCAGCATTACCAGCTCTGGATCTTGAGCGACGGGCATTGATGCCCGAATGCCACCCGCTTGCGTGGACCACTTTATACCCGCAATTGTCGTCGTATCCAAACTTGAACCTCCTAAAATCCCTATATTTTCTCCCAGAATTCTCCTTTCTGTTCCGAAACCTCCAGGACACATCGCACTCGTCGGGTTTGGATCCATTCACCGGAGTCTGATAGTCCAAGAACACAATGGACCTGAACACCCTCGAGTTGAACTTCTTGACTGCGACCAGAGCTCGAGGGTCCGAACAGTTCACTCTTTCCAACTCGTCGCAACTCAATTTCGGGGTCGAATCGGTACTGACTATACCTTCGGATTTATCGATCACCACATCGTCGGCGAAGGGACTGGACGAAGCCGGCGCAACGGCGGGCGGGGCCGCTGCGGTGGCGTTGACAACGGGGAGAAGAAAATCCTCGCCGGTTTTGAGGATGGAATTGTCGTTCTTGAAGCTGGCGTTCTCGCGTTGTGTGAAGAGTTCGGTCATGGCCGGAGATGCTGAATCCAGCCATGGATCTGGAGGTTGGTAGGTGATGGCAATTACTGTAAATATGAGGACCGAGAAGACGAACACAGCGAAGCAGCGGTTACTTATGAGGTTAACGAGATCGTGCCCAATGGGCTCGGTGGTCGGATTCGATTCTTTCATGGGTTGCCCAGAAAACCCAAAAAAAACAGATCTTGAAATCGATCGACAAAAATTGGCGGGTGTGGGAGAGAGAAAGCGCGAGAAAGTGAGAGAAAAAATGAAGTGGAGGAGGTGGGAATCAGACAAGTTGAAGAAAATGCGATTCTTTGGAGTCTACTTACTTGGATTTCATGAAGAAGAAGAAGAAGAAGAGGCAGAGACTCTGTCTCTCAGCAATTTCCGCTTGCTCCCTCCTCACTCCACCGTTTCTTCAACTACTACCATGATGCCATCTCACTCCCTTCTTGCTTTATTATTATCATTATTATTTGGTTTTGCTAAGAACTATTTTCTATCATATTTATCATCTAATTAATAACATTGATATTACAAAACCTCGAAATAACAAAATTTCAGATAGACGTCAAAAATATATAAATAAAATTTTCTTTTTTCTAATTACATGTTATTTATAATAGAATTTTCAATATATTTTGCTATGCATTTAGAGAAATAGAACGTATTTTATCTATAACAAAATGAAAAAGAGCCGAAAGAATTTGTTTATGGTTAAGATGTGATAATTAACATTGTTTATTTATATAATTAAGATTAACGAGGGTAGGTAAGTTAATAAAATAATATAATTTCCCCAAAAAAATAAATAGGAAAAATTAGAAAAGAAAGAAAGAAATAAGAGAAATGAGAGACACAAGTAAAACTCAAGTAAGTGGCATTTTGTTTGTGATAATTATAAGGGATTGATTAGTCATTCACAAATATGTTTTACAATGGAAAAAGAGGATGATCATAATTCATAAAACCAAAGATTCATTCCATGTGTACATATTGTTAGCTCACAGGAAACTGTCAAAGTGGTTGAGGCTGACAAATGAAACAATATCTTGTTAAAGATGTTTTTCATTTTTCATTATCATGTTAAAAATATATCTTTTATAGATTAAATTTTATCGGACATATAAGGTTTGTTATAAATAAGAAAAAAAACTCAGCAGTAAACGTTTAAGAAAATGATGAAAGAAATAATGATTTATCCTTTATCAATTTAAAAAAATTTAAATATAATATTTAAATATAACATGAGAACCAAAAAATTTAAATGTAAAATCTAAAAATCAATTAAAATAAATAAATTTAATTGTGAAAATAAGTATAAAAATTTTTTAAAAATTAATTACTATTTTTAATCAGTTTTAACTTTTAAAAAGTGATATTTTAACGACTGTTGAAAAAATAAAAAATATTTACAGAATTTTATAGATATTTCTTCTTTTTTTTGTTATATGAAAATTGGTGAAAATTTCATAATTTCAATTAAAAAATTTGAAATTTACATGATATTTTCACAATATTTCTATCAAAATTTTTATATTAATTCTTTCGCAAGTCAAAATTTTCATAAATTCTATTGAAATTTCTAATAAATTTGTAAACTTTTTCATGGAATATTAAAAATATTCATTAATTTTTTATAAAATTTTAAAAATATTATAGATTTTTATAATATATTAAAGTATTTTTTTTTCAAAATATAATTATTTGTTCATGGCATATTTTCACTAATGTTATACTATTAATCTATTTGAAATTTAAAAAACAATGATGAAACAATTACAAAAATAAAATAAAAAATAATATAAAACAATAATTACAATTTGAATACAAAAGAATAATAATTATAATTTGAAAAAAAAATATTATTTACCTATTTGCACATGCATTTATTGGGCTAAAAAACGTACTTGATCATGACACACTCTACTTTTTATGTGAATCTCTTTAAAAATTTTAACAGCTTGATCATATAAGTCATTATGTAAGAAACTCGTATCATAAAATTTTAACATCATGATTAGAACTCACATATAATATTAGACCTATATGATTGACATATTAATAATTATATGTAAAATTATCATAGAAATGTATTTTTTGATCGATATTTCTCTCAATACACTGTTATAAATGAGGATATAAAAAAGATAATAAAAATTTTCAACCAACAAAAAATCTTATTTGGAATTTGAGTCATATTTAAAGAAATTATATATTATTATTATTATTATTATTTTAATTAATAAATAATTCATCACTTAACAATAGTAATTTTGATATTGTCAACGAGATGTTAAATGTTTATTGATTATGAAAAATATAATTTTTACTTAATATTTTTTAAATTTTGATAGTTAAATTGATAAAGTTGTGGTGATTCATTTTTGGTCCAGCTTCTCGGAGCTCCATGCACAGTTATGATTCCCATCAGACAGTCAAACTCGCTGGAAATCTGCAAGACATGTAGACAATCACAGGGTCGCCAGTGGCATTACTAGCGTTCATTTTTCGATGCCTAAGTTAGTTATAGTGGAAGAAATTATAGTCTCACTCTTCTCTTTCTCTTTACTGAGCTCAAAACTTGCAACAATAGTGGAAAAATAAGAAAATATGGTGAAGAAGATGAATAGTGAATAAGATGGGTTAATGACTAATGGGCTAAAACAGGAAAAGTAAAAGAAACAGTGAGTAATCACCGAGTAAAGAAAAAGAGAGAAAATGATAAGGATCCCAAAGGAAAGAAAAAAAATCATCTCTCACCAACTTTTTTTTTTTTTTATATATATATCTAACTTCGACGGCTAAGATTTAAAAATTAAAATTCTACATTTTTAAATGGCGACACTTGCAATTGGGCAGACAGAAAAATAACATTTTTGTTCCCAGGTCACATTACCTACTCTTTCTCGCTTTTTCTCTAGCTGGGCCTTTGTCTGGCTTGACCCAATATGCTTTAGAGATTAGTCAAGTTTGTGAGTTTTAAAATGGTAATTTTAAACCTACCATTTATTTGGAACCTCGTATGTTGTAGCCAATTAAAACTTTTTTAGTACCAAAAGCCTTAAATTTTTTTAGCCTATAATAAAAATTACTCAGAACAAAAATATATACTAAAGACATATTATAAAATTTTATTAAAAATTAAAATATATTTTTTTAATTTTTTAAAAATATTTATCGATATATTTTTTAATATTTTAATCATTAAAAATATTTTTATATTTTTGTCATATTTTCATTTTTAATTTCAACAATAAACAAATATATGCAAGTTTTGTCTTCTTTTTCTCATTCTTTTCATTAAAAAAAAATTATGTTTTGATAGGATTGAAGCCCATCATCATACTGTGCAAATCAAAAAGCTGCAAATGAAGTCAGGATTCAGCCAGCTATTCAAGCTTTCCCTTTCTGCTTTTGTGATGTCTTAATTTTAAATTTCCCATTCTGTAATTTTACTGGATTCTACAGAATATTGAATGAACTCTTTCCCTTTGTAAAAAATATTGGGATGAAACTCTTATTAATATTGATCGAAATTTGTTAAAAAAGCATAGGACTTTTAAGACAGGTCGTGAATTATGAAATTTATTTATGGAAAATGATAAAGCTATAGATTGAAAATTATTTAATATATGTTTCGTTTCTTTCATTTTCTAGTTTATCAGACACTGTAATGCTTTCATAACTTGAAATGCACTGACCAAGACTAACTTGTTTGGCTGAAGAATATGTCTATTTCTTATATATTTATGCATGATGAGATTCATCAAAAAAAAAAAAAATGCATGATGAGTAATAGAAAGATGATGGATTCAAAAAAAAAAAAAATACAAATAAAGATGGTTTTTTCCATAGCCAAAAATAAAAATAAAAATGAATACGTGTCAATTTGGATACCACGAGAAGCAAATGGTGAAAACGTAAATGAACATCATTAACTAACTAACAACCTCAGCTTTCTAACCACATGCCTTGTATATTTTGTATTCTCTCTCTTCACACATTCCAAACTATTATCCACTCTTTTATATAATTTGCTAAAAACCCCATTTGAAATCACAGCCTCCAGCTACAATGCTCCCAGTTTGAATGCTTACTCTTTATTCTTTGAGTGTTGAAAGTTCACAGCCTCAGCGCAAGCTCTTCTCTTTCTCTCTCTTTCTCTCTTATAGATAGTCCTCGTTTGTATTCTGAAAACTGAAAATTTTCGCAATCATGGAAGCTCTGAGAGTTTCACCTATTCATTCACTTCGCAATATTCCCACTAAACTTGCCAAAACCCAATCCGACAGACTTATCTTTTTCTTGAATTCTAAATCAATACCCACTTCGCCTTTCTCATTGTCCCATCAACAAAAAGTATCAAAATCCAAGCTTTTCACTGCAATGCCATCTTCTGTTCCAACAGAGCCCGCAGACCCACCTCAGGCAGAGCTTGAAACCGAAACCCAGAACGAGAAATTCGATTGGTATTCTCAGTGGTACCCGATTATGCCTCTTTGTGACCTGGACAAGAGGAAGCCACATGGAAAGAAGGTGATGGGAATTGATTTGGTGGTGTGGTGGGATAGGAATGAGAATGCTTGGAAGGTGTTTGATGATACTTGCCCTCATAGGTTGGCCCCACTATCCGAAGGGAGGATTGATCAGTGGGGTAGGTTGCAGTGTGTGTACCATGGTTGGTGCTTTAATGGGGCTGGAGACTGCAAATTTATCCCACAAGCACCTCCCGATGGTCCTCCGGTAATTAACTCCGTAGAAAAACTCCATGTTGCTTATTTCTACTCTTTTTTTCCTGTATAAGCTAGTATCGCATGCAATTTACAATTCACATGAAGAAGTCACACCAATTTTCAAAAGAATCAAATTTCAATACTTTTCATGTGTTTTCTTAATTTTGTTCATACAAAAGTTGGAAGTATCCTGCTCATTATATTAATCAAACATGTCTAATAAAATTAACTTAGTATTCTTATCTTGAACCACAGTTCCAAGATATAGAGGTTTAAGGTAGTAAAAACATGCATACGAAGTTCTTTTTTCTTTTCTTTAACTTTTCTCTTTTCTTGTCTACAATGCACTAATATCGATAGAGACATACAATTTATGCTGACTACATAAAGCAGACTCGAAACAGTTCTTATTTATGCTATAATGACAAACCCATCTCTGCACGACTGTGAGCTAAATAGTTATGCAACTCTCAGTCCCTTTTACATTCTTGAGTGTTTATTTCAGAAATCTTTTATATTCTATTTTGTTGAGAAAGAAGTGCGAATTAACAATGGTAGCTTTAGTATATTTGGACTAGATGATGGCTATTAACCCTTTGAACATATTATGCAGGTTCACACTTTCAAGACAGCATGTGCAGCCGCTTATCCAAGTACTGTGCAGAATGATATTGTATGGTTTTGGCCAAACACTGACCCTAAATACAAAGACATTCTCATGGAGAAAAAACCCCCCTATATCCCAGAACTAGATGATCCATCATTTACCAAGTTAATGGGAAATAGAGATATCCCTTATGGGTATGCCAAGAGTATTCAGACTACTACTATAAAGTTTTCTTTTTTTTTCTTTTGAAAAATTATACTCTCATTTTGAAGAGATTTGTAGGCATATCGACTTGTGTAGAAACATAATTCTTCCATATAGAAGGGATGTTAACTGTTTTCCAAAATAAGATAAGAAAATAACAAGCTAAAATTGTTTTATGATGTTTAACTGCAATGGGGTATGAATTATTTTCTACCTATTCTGCAGATGTATGAACCTATAATTGAATTTCACTTGATTTCCATTTTGCATTTCCAGATATGATGTGTTGATTGACAATCTCATGGACCCTGCACATGTCTCATATGCACATTATGGAATAATGCGAGTTCCAAAGCCTAAAAGTAAATAAGAACTTTGGGAAAATCCATTTCTTATGTCATTATCATGTTCATCACTTCTTTTTATATACAAAAATTACACAACTTGTGCTACATTTCCTTCACAGATAAGGCTGATAGAGAAGGGGGCAGACCACTTGAACTGAGCCTGCAGAAGTTAGACATAAATGGTTTCATTTCAAGACAGGAAGTAGGCCTTAGCGTATTTATTCCGCCATGTGTGTATCATTCTTATTTAGCTCGTCCACAAGATCAAGATAATGGGGCTGCATCATCAGCTGGAACCAAAAAGGTAATATAATAAGTTGATCTATATTGTAAATATGTTGTGTCAAGACAATCCATGGTAACAAGATTTTCTCTTCTCTCTTAACTTTTTTTTTTCCTTTCATTCTTTTTTGCTAACTTTATGTATTTGTTCATTAAGGAGCCGCCAGCCGGAAAGAGATTTGGTCTAGTTTTTATTTGCGTTCCAGTTAGCCCGGGTAACAGCAGATTGATATGGGTCTTCCCGAGGAACTTCGGAATTTGGATCGACAAAATTGTTCCACGGTGGATGTTCCATGTTGGACAAAACTTGGTTCTGGATTCAGATTTGTATCTTCTTCATGTTGAGGTGACTAATAAAGTTATAATTCTATGAGGAAAAATTAGAAATTATTTTCCGTCAAAGCATATGATATATTCATTTTATCCAATACTTTTAGATTTGATTGATTCTCTCACCTATGTACAATTTCCTTTCCCTTATATTTCGTGGATGCTAGGCATTTTTGATATGATCTGATATCATTATGATTTGCTTATGTCCTTAATATTCCATCAGTTTTATTAAGTTTATATTGATTGCTTGTATTAGTTATCATGAAACATCATCAATGAACTCTGCTTTGTTATGGTTTATGTTACAACTTAGCAAAGGAACATTTTAGTGGTTGCATGATAATTGTTCAATTCATTACACATTAGACAGGATAGAAACTGTTCATGTCATGCATAACAAAATTGCATTTTGTTATGGTGATCAGTGACTGCTTCTCTCCATTGACAAGCAGCACATTGCTGCTCATAGGTGTTGGAAAAATATCATACCTCATTTGGCCACTATCATCTGATTCTTGAATCCTTTCTAATAGGAGCGCAAGATTATGGATATCGGGCCTGAAAATTGGCAGAAGGCATGTTTTGTGCCAACAAAGGCAGATGGCCAAGTTATTGGTTTCAGAAAGTGGCTCATCAAGTACTCCAATGGTCAAGTTGATTGGAGAGGCAAGTTCAGCAGAGCTCTTCCCCCAACTCCTCCGAGGGAACAACTGATGGACAGGTAAGCCACATCCATCCACTATTCAACATGCATACCTCATTTTAAAACCTTATGCATCAGTCTTTAAGTTTTTAGGAAATTCTGCCAAAAAATCATGATTAAAAATCATCTCTTGCCTCTGTGTGAAAATTGCTGGAACGAGTCAAAGGGGTGGGTTTTTTTTTATTCCACCAGATCTGAATTGTTATTTATAGAAGTTTCTCTTTGGATAATCCTTTCAGGTATTGGAGCCATGTTGTTAACTGCCGTAGTTGCAGTGCTGCATATAAAGGTCTTAACGTGCTGGAAGTTGTGCTGAAACTCATCTCTATTACTATAATTGGAATTGTTGCCGCAACAAAGCAGAGTATGACATCAGTGGCAGTGAGAATTACAGCAGTTTCAATGGCAGTGCTGTGCTTTGCAGCTTCAAAATGGTTGGCTCACTTCATCTATAAAAACTTCCATTTCCACGACTACTACCATGCTTTCCGCTAGGATTTATGTCTAGCAGTGACTGTTGAGCACAGCAAAACACCGCGGTAAATATTAAATAGGTAAATGTAAATATGGATTGTCCTCGATGAATGAACAATAAGGATTGTTGGAGCATAAAGGTTTATATATACGTAATATACAGATTGTTGACTTTGCTCACAAAAATGCTTCTTTGTTTCATATCTAACATTTTATATACGATAGATATGGGAATGAACATGTTAATTTTAGCACAGACTACTCCTATTTGCAAAAAATTCTGAAGTGCAACCTTCTTAATTGGAGTTTTTTTTAGGCAATGTTATTCCATTATGGATGTTATAATATTACTCTATTATGAACCAATGTTACTTCAAACGTTGGACCGTAGCCTTTTTTTCTATTTGCTGGTTGCATTGGAGCTTACACATTGGGCTTGTGACTAATGAGGACCATGCTTCAAGTTAAGAATACATAAGTTTGGGCTTGTTTCTCATTTTCTTCAAGAAAACTAAGGTACAAAGTTTGGGCTATATGTGCAACTTTGGATCCAATTCTATATGAGAGAGTAGAAGCTGTGTGATATTAAAATAGTGTGCAAGTTTGATGAATATGAAAGAGAGAAGAGGCAGACAGCTAATAATAGTCTGACTATGATGCTGGAATTTTGTCTTGGAACATGGTTATAATTTGCATGTGGTGCACGAGCATGGGGTTTGGACTATTATATACATATATTATAAAATTATAATCAACAGAGAATAGATCTCATTTTCCGTAGTACCATATGCATATGCGGCAACTCCTTCCATCTGCAGTATTAGTGGCCATATTTTCTGAGATTTGGAGTGCATTAATTTTAACTCTCTCTCTCTTCTTCTTCCGATATTTGGAGGAGCATTAAGTAAATTAAAACGACAAATAAAAAAGACATCCTCTTCATTGTATATATCAAGACATCATATACATTATATAATATATATATATATATATATATATATGATCATATCAGAGAGAGAGAGACAGACACACACAGAGCATGCATGATCATTAATTATCCTTGGTTTAAAATATATTATATCTGTATGGTGGGTTTTTGATACTCCTTAAGCTACTGATGATGCAAATACATATAATAATGCAGTTTGAAGAGACCTAGCTAATGTCTATCCACTGGAAATGGGATGCATGGTTGGTTGGTGCAATTGCTTCTCTAATTAATTCATATATGCCAGCTTGCTTGCTCATCATCAGTATCCAGTAGGTGTAATGGTCTATGATCTATGATCTGCCAAGCAGTGTTGACTTCATCCTCTCTTTATACTTGTACCAATCCTTTTCTTTTTACCAATCTTAATATTTTCTATTTTTCTTTTTTCTTTCGTCAATTTGTTAATTTTATAACTAGCCAAAGCCAAACACACACACATGTATATATATACACATACCTATAATCTTTTTATAGTTATAGTCAGGATGCCATTTATATCAACATTCAAATTATTTCAAAGACTGAAATTTTTTTAGTGAACTATTTTTGGTAAGTGAAGTCCGTATGAATTTATTTAAATTTTAAATGTATTTTTAAATTTTAATATTTAAAGCAATCCAAAAGCTGATAAGTAACGTCTAGACCATAAAATTTATATATATAGGGATAGACACATATATGGTCCAAAATTTTCAAGTACATAACAATTAATTTGTAGACATTGCCATTTGTGTTATGGACCATTTGCATAGTTTTAAACTTTTATTTATAAGCTTTCTGCTGTCTCTTTACTTTCTTCTTCATTTTTATTTTTTAATGTTGGAGTGTTATTTGATTGATTACTGATCTTAATTTGGTGGGAGCTTTTTTTTTTTTTTTTTCCTTCTTTTGAAAACCCCATGAGGATTTAATCATAAGTTAATGATTAATATGGGTATTTAGAATATAATTTGAACTACTAAACATGTTTATGCATGCTTTGTTTTAGCTGTAGGTGTTTCTGAAATTGTGCATGTACGCAGGCATGCTTGCTTTCATAATTTTGCCTGATTCTATGCTTAATTGAAGTCTTTTATTAAATATGAATTAGGTTCAGCAAATGATAATTGACCCATATATGTCACCAAGACCAATTAATTAAAGAATTTAAAATCACATCAATATTATTGAAACCATATTGTCAGGAAAACATATGTTTATGTTTATTATATATTAATTTGTTTTCTTCAACTGGTGTATGCTTCTCTGCCTCTACATATATACATGATACACACACACACACACACACATATATATAGAGAGAGAGACGTAAATATAAAACAGAGAACATGGGCTAGTTAGCTAGCAATGCAAAGTACTTTCTATGTACTAGCAAAGTTGACCTCCAATTAACACTTAAACATTTGTATACATGCACTGTGAACACCATTTACTATTAGATATAAAACTAATAAATATATACAAAGTCAAATACATATAAAGTTGTTTTAATCGATCAACTTGCAGAATCTTTTCCGAAAATTAATTTGAAAAACGCCAGTGGGATTAGCCAAGTCAACAACTTGTAAAAAGAGACGAAAAGCGAAAATCACACGGCAATATATATGCAACCAACTGGATTGGGGTTTCTGCAATCATTAACCATATCATATATACACATACTGTGAGATTCCAAAGTATGTTTGGAAACTAAGAAAATGTAAAGAATGAGAAAGCTAAGAGAGAAAATGAAAGAAAAGTTTAACAAGAAACCCTGATATTTTTCATTGAATTGAGCTTTAGCTTTACACAACTTTATATACAAGCTTGATCAGCTATCGTAAAGAGAATAACAAAGCTAACAAACTCTTAACAGCTCTAACAACAATCACGTGCTTACTTAACAAACACGTGCTCACTAACTGAGCTAACTGACTTGCACACTGACGTGAACATACGTCTGGGTTTCTTCAATGTCTAACACTTCCCCTCAAACTAAGGTTCTTTAACTCTGAGAACTGTTAGTTTGCTTAATTTGAAAAACATTACAAAAATCAATAAGAGAGCTGATCTATATCATGTCATTTTTACTGAAGGAATTAAAACAACATTTACTTTTGATCTGAGAAAGAAGAACCGAGTGGCTCCTAAAGGTTTTGTGAGTATATCTGCAGTCTGTTCAAATGTACGGACATATCAAATTTCAAGTTGGTTTCTTATCACCTTTTCCCGAACATAATGCACATCAATTTCAATGTGCTTGGTTCTTGCATGATAAACAGGGTTATAGGCAAATGCAATGGCTCCCAAATTATTTGACCGGACTAGTGGTTTTTGCAGCACAAACTTCAATTCTTTTGTTAACTCCATTAGCCAACTTAGCTCTGTAGAAATATTAGCCAAAGCCCTGTACTCTGCTTCAGTGCTCGACCTTGCAACAACAGCATGTTTCTTTGAGATCCAAGACACTAGATTCGGACCAAGGTTATTGAGGATATAAGAATTCAGCTCAGTCTTAAGACTCTCAGTTCAGCTTACTCAGCCTTTGTTATTATTCACGTGTTGCATCACATGTTTACATTGCATGGTTTCGGTTGTCAATTAGTTGTTACCGTAACAATCAGTTGTTAGAAGTTAGTTAAGTGTGCACAGCTGTATCATTATTACTGGTGCACTCTCTTTTCATCTTTATGTATATAAGTTGTTTGTTAATAGCTATCATATTAATTTACGTTGTTATATCTTGCACTTTCTTTAATATGATTTCAAGCTTTCTTCCTATTTTCTCTATGTTATTCCTTTTTTCTTCTAACTTTGTTTTCTGTGTAACCCTAGATTAAGTTCAATCTGTGTTTGTTATCATGGTATCAGAGCCTAAGGACTTGAGGTCCTGGGTTCCAAATTCAACAACTCCACCCAGAAAAAATTAAAAACACATGTAAGGACCCAAATGAACCCAAAAGAGGTCGAGCTTACATGTGAGGGGGAGTGTTAGAGAAAATGCTCAAAAGAAATGAAGGCTCACCTCCCATCAGCTTAAGCTTTTAGGAGAAATGGAAATTCATCTTGGTATCAGAGCCGATCCATGGCGGATCCAAATCAAAGCTCGATCCTTATGGTTTCACCCTTCTCAAATTCAGTCATCAAGCTTGATGACTAGAATTTTTTCGTTTGGAAATCACAAATTGTTCCAGTCATCAAAGGCCACAAGTTCATCAAATTCTTGTAATTCTCTTCGTTTGATGAATTCTCAAACAACAGTCAATCAAGCAAATCAACAGCAGAAACAACTGAGAGTAGTTCAAGTAGAGATCAAAACCGAGAAGACTGGGAGATTCAAGATCAATTCCTTGTTGGCTGGTTAAAAGGGACTATTGTGAAAGAAGTGATTGGTCACTTTGTTGACAAAGACACTACACATGATATGTGGACAACAATCATAAATAGGTATGATGCTCCCTCACCTAGCAGGATTCTTCATTATCGTCGATTGTTTCAAACAACAAACAAATATGGTCTCTCAGTTGATGCCTATCTCTTAAAGATGAAAGATATTGCTGGAAAACTTACTGTAGCAGGAGATCATGTATCTGAACAAGATCTGATCATGTATCTGAACAAGATCTGATCATGTATGTATTAAGAGGACTTGGTTCAGATTTCAAATCTATATCCACTATTCTTGAAATCAGACTAGAGCAATATAGCTTTGATGAGGTTCAATTTCACTTAATGTCGTTCGAGGCTAAACTGAATAGGGAAAATTCAGCCATTAATCTTAAAGTAGCTCAGAAAGCGGCACATCTAGTGTCCGAAACAACTACATCCTTGAACTCACTTTCGTTACCTTCAGCTATAGGTAATACAAGACAATTCTCTACTTCATCAATTCTTGCATATGATCAACAAAATGCTATAATGCCTAATCAAGCTCCTGGTAATCAGTTTGTGGTTAATTCACATGATCTTTCAAGTGGTATATACAACAATTCCTATGATCCTCTTTTACATACTAGACATAATAATGCCATACATGGTTAGATATTCAATGTTGTACAACAATATTTAGGCAGAAATCCAGGTGCTTTTTCAGGAGGCAGAGGTCGTGGTTTATTTGGTAGATCGGAAGGAAGATTATCAAAACCAACATGTCAACTTTGTGGTATGTATGGACATGCTGTAGCTACATGTTTCATAGGTTTGATGCAAATTTTATGGGCAAACCTATGAGTTCATATATGAGAGGTCCTAGTCCAACAGATAATACACTAATTTCTGCCAATGCATCTTTTCGGCCACAAGTTTATACACCACCCTCTGTTTCTTCCCATCAAATGTACTCTTAACAACCACAGTTTAATTCTCCTTGTCACATGTCAAATCATTCCCAACCTGGCATGCCTATACCAAATTTCCCATCCCCTGCTTCACATTTTCCTATGCAGCAAGCTACCTTACCTGATGGTTCTCAATCAAACTTTTCACCACAACCAAGGTTTCCTATGCCCACAGCACCCTACAAATCTCAAGGAAACTTGGTATATGCTTTACATGAGACATTATATTATCCTGTAGTAGTAATGTCAAAAAAATTTGCTGGGAATTGTCAACGGGCTTCTCCACACACATTAACTAATTATGCTTGGTATTTGGATAGTGGGGCTACTGATCATGTGGTCAGTGATGGTGATTCTTTGCTTCAACAGATTGACTACAATGGATCAAACAAGTTAATGGTTGGCAATGGTCAAAACTTGGACATCACACAAGCTGGTAACACTTCTATACCTACTTGTCAATTTGATATTAAATTGTTAAATGTGCTTGTTGTTCCACACATAGCAAAGAACTTAATAAGTGTGTCATGGTTGACCAAAGATAATAATTTGATCATTGAATTTACTATTGCATGCTGTGTGTTAAAGGATTCTTAAAGGAGACCCATTCTCAAAGGAACAATTGAAGAAGGGTTGTATAAACTTTTCATTCTTCGTTCCACTGCCACGGGTACTTCATCAAATATTTGTCTTCAAGCCTCTCCTATCTCACTTGCTATAGCTAGTTCATCTTTGAATTCAAAAGCCTTAGTTTCTTCTTCTTGCATTCCCAAATGTACAAATAAGATGTTATCTTTTGATAACAAGTCTATGTCTTCTACTTGTGTTTCTTCAAACAATTCTTGTATTTCATCCTTATCATCATGTATTCCTAAGTCTTCTTTCAATTCTTGTAATGAATTTTCTGTTTCGGATCAATGTAAAACCTCAATAAGTGATTTACATTGTAAATCTTCCAATTCAATTTCTTCTTCTCCAAGTTTGTTGTCTGCTTTTCAAATGTCTAAAAATCAAACTAGTTTACATACTCTACATCAAAGACTTGGTCATCCTTCAGCTTCTACCTTTAGCCAACTTCTAAAATTACAAGATTTTCAAACTTCAACATCTTCAAATTCTTTTTTATGTGAAGCTTGTCAATATGATAAACAACATCTCATTTCTTTTCCTTCTTCCTCAACCTGAGCACTAGAACATTTATCTTTAATTCACACTGATTTATGGGGACTTGCCCCCATGTCTTCCAAAGATAGCTTTAGGTACTATATTCAATTCTTGGATGATTACTCACGTTTTTTGTGGATTTATTCAATGAAACTTAAATATGAAGCTTTGTCAAATTTTGTCAAATTTCAAGCTATGTTCAAAAGAAATTTTGACAAAAAGATTAAAGCTGTCCAATCTGATTGGGGAGGGGAGTTCAGGTCTTTCCTACCTTATCATACCAAACAAGGTATTCAATTTAGACATCCTTGTCCTTATCTTCATGCTCAAAATGGAAGGGTATAGAGAAAACATATACACATTGTTGAAGTGGGATTAAGTTTACTTGCACAAGCTAAAATGCCATTGGTTTTCTGGTGGGATGCCTTTAAGTGTGCCACTTACTTGATCAATAGAACTCCTACTCAATCTCTTCAGTTTTAAATACCCTATCAAATTTTGTTCAATCAAAAACCTGACTATGGTTTCCGTAGAGTCTTTGGATGTTCTTGTTATCCTTTTCTTTGACCTTACAATCTTCACAAAACAGACTTTCATACTCAAAAATGTCTATTTCTTGGCTATAGTATTGATCACAAAGGTTATCAATGTCTTCATCCTAGTGGAAGGATTTACATATCAAAAAGTATTACCTTTAATGAGCTTGAGTTTCCTTTTGAAACTGATTCCACCTTTATCTCTCTATACTCTACCAATCAACCATCATTATCCTCAAAAAAAGAAATATCTACTAGTTCTCTGCTTATTTCTCACTGAAACACTCATGGCTTACCTAACAACTCTTCTGAAACACATTCTCCAGCACATAATATTTCTAGTTCACCAATTTTTCACAATTCTTCATTATCTGATTCTCTTACATCTTTGTCTCATGGTTCATTGAATCATTAGAGTTCAACTTCTTCATCTCATACTTCCATACCTTCCAATGTTACATCCATTCTCAATCAAACTTCCCATCCAATGATTACAATAGCCAAAGCTGGCATTTTTAAACCAAAAAGTCTTGTTGTCACAACAAAATATCCTCTGCCATCACCTTCTTTTCCTCACATTTCTGAACCTACTTTAGTTAATCAAGCCTTAAGTAATCCTCAGTGGAAAGAGGCAATGGAAAAAGAATATGCAGCCCTTCTTCATAACAAAACTTGGACCTTGGTTCCATATGCCTTGGGTATGTCTATTGTTGGAAACAAATGGGTTTATAAAATCAAATATAAGGCAGATGGGTCTGTGGAACGATTGAAGGCTTGTTTAGTAGCAAAAGGCTTTCATCAAAGATCTGGTATTGATTATAACGAGACATTTAGTCTGGTTGTGAAGCCATCAACAATAAGACTTGTGTTGTCTCTTGCTCTTTCTAATGGTTGGATGGTTAGGCAGTTTAACTTCAACAATGCCTTCTTAAATGGTGATTTAGTTGAAGATGTTTATATGACTCAGCCACAAGATTTTATTGATTCACAAAAACCTTATGTGTGCAAGTTGTCAAAGGCATTATATGGCTTAAAAGAAGCTCCTTAAGCTTGGTTTGAGAAACTCAAACAGATTTTAGTTGGTTTTGGTTTTCAAAACTCTCAAGCTGATACATCTCTTTTTATTTTGAAGTCATCACAGGCTTATGTTTTGCTTCTAGTTTATGTGGATGACATCCTAATAACAGGAAACAATTCTAAGTATATTGAGACCTTGATTCAAAAGTTCAATTCTATCCTTTTTCTCAAAGATCTTGGAGAGCTTCATTATTTCTTGGGGGTTGAAGTTAAGAGAGAAGGTTCAACCATGCTCTTAACTCAAACAAAGTATATCACTGATTTGTTGAGAAAAGTTAAGTTGGAAGGAGCCAAGCCTATTTATACTCCAATGTGCTCAAGTACAAAATTATTTTAGTATGATAGTGATCTTTATAATGAACCTTCGGTTTATAGGATTGTGATAGGAGCCTTACAATATTTAGCTATCACACGACCTGATATCTCTTACACAGTCAGCTTTCTAAGTCAGTTTCTTCACTCACCTACTGTTAATCATTGGGAAGCTTGCAAGAGAGTGCTGCGTTATCTGAAAGGAACACTCACTCATGGCCTTAAACTTCAAGCAAACTCTGTTCTTCAAGTTCAAGGATTTGTTGATTCTGACTGGGCCAGTAGTGTTGATGATCGAAAATCAGTTAGTGGCTATTGTGTTTATTTTGGAACCAATCTGATTTCATGGAGTTCTAAAAAGCAACATATGGTTGCTAGATACACAATCGAGGCATAATATCGAGCATTGGCTCACATTTATTGCAGAAATCTGCTGGCAACAAAATCTTACTCAAGAGCTTTACTTTGATCTAGCTTGTCCAATAATGTGGAGTGACAACACCGGTGTAGAATCTCTGGCAGCCAATCCTGTGCTACATGCTCGCATGAAGCATATTAAGATTGACCTTCACTTTGTTAGAAACAAAGTGATTCATAAGACTCTTGATGTTAGATACATTCCTACTCATGAGCAAGTTGCAGATATATTCACCAAACCATTGGGTATTAAACGGTTTATTTACTTGAGAAATAAGCTACACATAGAAGCTCATGTAAAACAATGTGATGACTGACTTCTACAACAAACAAACAATTCTTTGAGAAAGAAAATGAGTTTCTTTTGAGGGGGCATATTGAGGATATAAGAGTTCAGCTCAGTCTTAAGACTCTCAGCTCAGCTTACTCAGCCTCTGTTATTATTCATGTGTTGCATCACATGTTTACACTGTATGGTTACGATTGTCAATTAGTTGTTACCGTAACAAGCAGTTGTTTGATTAGTTGTTAAAAGTTAGTTAAGTGTGCACAGCTGTATCATTATTACTGGTGCACTCTATTTTCATCTCTGTGTATATAAGTTGTTTGTTAACAGCTATCAGATTAATTTACGTTGTTATAGCTTGCACTTTCTTTACTATGATTTCAAGCTTTCTTCCTATTTTCTCTTTGTTATTCCTTCTTTCTTCTAGCTCTGTTTTCTATGTAACCCTAGATTAAGTTCAATTTGTGTTTGTTATCTAAGGTAGACACAAAACCTGCTGCATGATCTTCTATCATCGGGACAGCTAGCCCAATCACTATCGGTCATGGCTAGAGATGCTGCATCCAACCATGGATCTGGAGGTTGGTAGGTGATGGCAATTACTGTAAATATGAGGAACGAGAAGACGAACACAACGAAGCAGCGGTTACTTATGAGGTTAACGAGGTTGTGCCCAATGGGCTTGGTGGTCGGATTCGATTCTTTCATGGGTTTCCCAGAAAACCCAAAGAAAAAAACAGATCTTGAAATCGATCGACAAAAATTGGCAGGTGTGGGAGAGAGAAAGTGTGAGAAAGTGAGAGAAAAAATGAAATGGATGAAATGAATCAGACAAGTTGAAGAAAATGCGATTCTTTGGAGTTTACTTACTTGGATTTCATGAAGAAGAAGAGGAGGCAGAGACTTCGTCTCTCAGCAAATTCCGCTTGCTCCCTCCTCACTCCACTGTTTCTTCAACTACTACCATGATGCCATCTCACTCCCTTCTTGCTTTATTATTATTATTATTATTATTATTATTTGGTTTGGCTAAAAACTATTTTCTATCATTATTATTATTATTATTATTTGGAGGAGGAATGGGAGGCCACCACCACCGCATCGCGCCGAGCACCTCTGCTCCGCCTTCGGTGGTGAGCGAGTTTTCCAAAGAAAGTTTGAGCGAGCTTGTGAAGGGTCCAAAAATCCCACGTGAAAGACGGAGGAGGCGGCAACGGAGGGGGAAGAGCATGGGAAAGGAGAACCACCGGGGTTTGCAGCGCTGGGAGTGAAGAACAACAAGGCCTTCTTCAAATTTTTTCCTAATTTTTTTTTTGGCGAATGGTTATGAGAAGAAGGAAGAACAGAGAGAGAAAATGATGTCTTTTGCCCCTGGATTTTCTTCCCACGTGGTTTCCACGTGATTTTAAAGGGAAAAAATTGACAGAAATGAGGAAAAATACTAACGTGTTTCAAAATTATTAGTTCGGGTAACTGTTTACAATGAAAAAAAATTTAGGTACCTAAGTGTAAAACACGCTATAGTTCGAGTACGCCACGTATAATTTACTCTTCATAAAACCAAAGATTCATCCCATGTGTACATATTGTTAGCTCACAAGAAACTGTCAAGGTGGTTGAGGTTGACAAATGCAACAATATCTTGTTAAAGATGTTTTTCATTTTTCATTATCATGTTAAAAATATATCTTTTATAGTTGAAATTTCATCCAAATACAT
>QANX01005740.1:0-22661 GCA_003254975.1 Ochetophila trinervis
TCTAATTGTATCTCTGGTACTAGTAATGCCCTGCCAAACCAAAAAAGAACCATTTTTCCTTTCATATTCAAAAAAACTTTTCCCTTGAAGGTATTTAGCCCGAAGAGTTTTAACCCACAAAGAATCATCTCCTCTTCCCATATGCCATGCTAACTTGGAGAGAAGCGCATTATTCATATCCGAGAAAGTCCTAAAACCCAAACCACCCAAACTTTTGGGTTTGCAAATCTCCTTCCAAGATTTTAGAGCCAAGTATCTATCATTTTTGGAATTATTTGTCCACCAGAATTTCTTTGTGATTCTGTCTAGATCCTTGCAGATGCCTAAAGGAATTTTAAAAGTTGCCATTGAGTGATTCTGTCCAGATCCTTGCAGATGCCTAAAGGAATTTTAAAAGTTGCCATTGAGTAGTTTGGAATAGCTTGGATCACAGATTTAATAAGTGTAGCTTTCCCGGCCTTTGAAAGAAGCTTCCCACTCCAAGTTTCAAGTCTTTTCTGCATTCTATCCTTAAGAAAACCAAATTCTCTATTCCGGTTTCTATTAATCACAAGAGAATTTCCTAGATAAATTGAGGAACGACCCATATCTTTAATTTTTAAGAGATAAAAAATGGCCTTCTTCTCAGATCTGGTTGTGTTTTTGGAGAAAAAAATGCTTGATTTATCTTTGTTTAGCTCTTGCCCTGACCATTTGCAATACTTCTCAAAGCATTTTTTAAAAGATTCAGCCTCTTTGATCCCCGCACGACATGTGACCAGCAAGTCATCAGCATACATCAGGTGGGAGATTGCTGGAGCCCCTCTAGCAGCCTTTATTCCATGAAAGTTTCCAGCCCCTTCCTCTCTCTCAAAAATCTTAGTCAAAGTCTCAGCTCCGATGATGAAGAGAAGAGGAGAGAGAGGGTCTCCCTGTCGAAGGCCTCTACTAGGTTTGATATGTCCAGCAATGCTTCCGTTGATTAGAAGAGAGGATTCCACCGTGCTAATACAGTTGTAGACAAGGTGGCAGAAATTCTCATCAAAACCCATAGCCCGAAGCACTCTAACAAGAAAACACCATTCCATTCTATCAAAAGCCTTCTTCATATCAAGTTTCATCACCATTAAACCTTTCTTTCCCTTGTGATTTTTAACCTTGTGGATTAGCTCTTGAGCCAAGACCGTATTCTCCGCTATCCATCTCCCTTTGACAAAAGCTCCTTGATTTGGAGAAATTAATTTATCCAAAAGTTTCCTCAAACGTTGTGCAATGATCTTTGCAACAACCTTGTAATGAAAATTACAAAGGCTTATCGGACGGTAATGGCTAAAGTTTGAAGCATTCTCCAATTTCGGAATTAAGGCAATAAGAGTTTTGTTTGCTTTGAAAGGGATCATCTTCCTTCTGAAACATTCTGTCACAAAATTAATCAATTTATCTTTAACTGTTCTCCAAAACTTCCGATAGAAGATGCCCGAGAAGCCATCCGGGCCCGGGCTTTTAAGAGGATGTAAAGTCCAGACTACATCCTTAATTTCTTCTTCAGTGGGAATACGGCTAAGCTCACAGTTCTCCTCTTCAGAGACCTTAGTTGAAAAGAGGTTGTCCAGTTCGATAGGAATTTGAGGGTGACTTGCTGTAAAAAGATTGGAGAAACTAGAGGTAAAGTACTCAGTAATGTCTTCTTCCTTCTGTAACAGCCGACTTCCATCATGGACAAAATTAATGCGATTTCTTCGGCGTCTAATGATTGTACTAGAGTGAAAAAATTTAGTATTTTTATCTCCATTTTTAAGCCACAGCTCTCTAGATTTTTGACGGTTGATAGATTCTTCACGGGCACGTTGAGTACGGAGCTCTTCAGATAACTGAGCTTGCTTCCCTGGATTATCCCTTGTGTTTTGAAGAAGCTCTAAATCCTTTTCTAACTCTTTCCTTTTGATATGAGCATATCCAAAAACTTCTCTGTTCCACTTTTTAAGAGCTATTGTAGTAGATTTGAAGCTTCTGTCAATTCTATGGCAGTGCATTCCCCTATGGGAATCAGAATTCCAAGCATTATGAACCACTGCTGCACAAGAGTCATCAGTAGTCCAAGCTTGAAAGAATTTGAAGGGGCGACGAGTGTTAGTATTCAGAGATATGCCAGAAGTAAGAAGGATGGGGCAGTGATCAGAAATTTCCATGCGCAGATGTTTTAAAGAAGTATCAGGGAAAGAGTCAATCCAACTAGCACTAGCTACTGCTCGGTCAAGACGCTCCTTTATGGAGCCCGTTCCCTCCTGCTTATTATCCCAAGTGAATCTTCTGCCCTCAAAACCGAGATCCAAACCTCCCACATTATCCAGAAAATCTTTCAAAAAGAAACGTTTTTTCCAAATGTCTCTGCCTCCCAATTTTTCTCCCGGGGAAGTAACTTCGTTTAGATCACCAATTAAGAGCCACGGCTCCTTGAGATTAGAGACATTGGATTGGAGTTTCTCCCAGAAATCAAGCTTTTCGGTAATAAATCTATCTTGATAAACAAAAGAAAAGATCATCAGATTATGATTTTAAGAAAGATAGCAGTGGCAAGCTGAAGAGAAGACTTTTCAATTTTTGTTAAAAATAAAAGCTGAATGGTCAAACTCAATCTCGGCAGCAATGCTCAGATATGTACAAAAAGCAATAAGCAATATTAATTAGCATGAATATGGTATAGGTTCCACAGTGAAAAACCAAGGAAGCATAACAGGTTCCAGAAACCATTTCAGCCAAACCCAAAACCATGTCCTTGTTGGCTTAAACTCTACGCGGTAGGTGGCTGCAAAAAGCAGACAATCCTTGAAACAGTGAAACGCAGGCAAGTTCAGAGACTATTTTAGATGGCGCACACAGTATATAAAAAAAATACAGCTTTCTGATTACCATTTTTATGCTACATTTTAATTTATAAAAAATAGATTAGTGATTTTCACTCATTTATTGTAAGACAGTGAGAGGCAGAGGATCACTTCTTTTACTTGCCAAAAAATATCTTTTGTCTGGCTGCTTTATTTGGATTGTTCTGTTTGTAATTGGGGTGTTTTATTGAGGCTCTTTAGCTTAATGTAAGTTTTATTCACAAAAGAAAAAGAACAGGATGTGTACTAACATGAAGATGATCTACACAAGGTTAAAAATAAATAAATAAATTTATGTGCCCTTAATATTTTAATTCAATATTGTTTTATTTACCCAAAAAAAAAGTAGCGAATTAATTAATTTATAAGAAAATTAATGGCACATTGGCAGGTGTAGGTGGCTTGGATTGCATATTGTAATTACATATTACAGCATCGACTGCAAACGTATTTTCAGAAATATAAAAATTTAAATGTAATTCAGGCTAACTTTATATGCTGCAGCTAAATAGGAAGCCGTCGAATATTTGGTATTAAAAATTGATTATTTCTAATAAAATAGAAATAAATGTATTTTAGTACTTTGTAGTTTGTTAAATTTGCACATTAGACTTTTAAGTTTCAAATGTATCACATTAAGTTTCAAATTTACATTTTATGCCATATTAGGCTTTCAAGATTCAAGTATATCACATTAAACCTTCAATTTACATTTTATGTCACATTAGACCTTCAAATTTCAAGTGTATCACATTAATCTTTTAATTTATATTTTATGCCACAATAAATAATTAATGTATTTTAAAAACTTCTAAAATTTTTATTTATTTTTAAATAAAAAACACTATAATTAATTTTATCATTTAATACTTTCTACTTTGTAAAAAATTACAATTTAGTCGAATTAAATTAAATTTAACAGAATTTGTTAAATGCAATATAAGAACTCTAAAATTCTTTTCTTTTACTAATTTTCTAAAATATTTAAAAAATTATTTTTATTCTCCAAAAAAAATTATTCATTCTAAAATAAAATAAAAATTTCATGATGAAAAAATATAGGATTAAATAAATTTTCATGATAATTTATGTAGCAATTTAGGATAAAAAAAATTTAGATGAAAAGAAAATTAAATAATTTTTTATTTATATTTTTGAAAATTGACAAAAAAAATGTAAATTAAAGGCCTAATGTGACATATAATATAAATTGAAAGCTTAATGTGATATATTTGAAACTTGAAGGTCTAATGTGACATAAAATGTAAATTAAATGCTTAATGTGTAACATTTGAAACTTGAAAGCCTAATGTGTAAATTTATCAAACTGCAGAATACTAAAGTGCATTTATCCCAATAAAATAGGAACATCTATTTATGCTACAAAAATATTAAAAAAAAAATTAGTCATTCATATTAATATGTTTGCTTATATTATTGAATTAAAATCAATTTAACTTTTATAAATATTTTTTTCTAAAAAAATTTCAAATTTAGTAAAAATTAGTTGCAAGGTTGATTTTAATGTATTTAATAGATGTAATTTTTCCTATTTGATAATCCATTTTAATTAATTTTTTTTAGATATAAAAATTGTATTTTTAAAGTTTATATATATTAACATGTAAAAACAACAATTTTTTTTAAAAAAAAAAAAGTAGTCATTATTTGAAAGAGATGCCGCATATTTATTTTTATGAAATAGCTATTCCTAAGTTCATTTTAATTGACACTAGTAATCATATGGTGGGGTTTGACACCCTGTATAAGAACTCTTATATGTTGTATTAAATAATACAATACTATGTATTACTGTAAGGTCGTGTTTGTTTGGTCGGATAAGGGAACTGGACTGGGTTTCAAATCCGGTCTCTCCCTTATCTTCCGTTTGGGAACGCGTTGGACTGGGATAATGGTATCCGGTTCCTTTATCCGGTCCTTTGACTTAGCCGAAGACTCGAAGCCTACTCGCAATCACGGGTTACAAGCGGATAAGGATACACGAGTCCCCTCTCCAGCCGCGTCCTCTCCAGCCGCGTCCTCCAGCAAATCTCCAGCAAATCTCCCTCTCCAGCCGCGTCCTCCAGCAAATCTCCCTCTCCAGCTCCCCCTTTCCACAGCTCCCCCTCTCGACAGCTCCCCTTCTCCAGCAAAGCTCCAGCTCCCCCTCTCGACAGCTCCCCTCTCCAGCAAAGCTCCACAGCTCCCCTGTCCTCTCCACAGCTCCGCCTCTCCAGCCGCGTTTGACAGCTCCCCTGTCCTCTCCACAGCTCCCCTGTCTGAAGCGGCTCCCCGAAGGAACCCAGATCGGACTGAGTGGAGGAACCCAGATCGGCTCCCCCTCTCCACAGATCCCCCCCTTTCCTCTCCAGTAGCTCGACCAAGGATTCGTGTGGTAGCTCCCCCTCTCGACCAAACCCGAGGTGTTTTGCTTGAATTTTGGTGAATTTTTGCTGAATTATTTGGGGATTATGTGTGCTGAATTTTGGAATTTTGTAATTTTTGCTAAATTTTGGAATTTTTGCTGAATTTTTGCTGAATTTGTTGCTGAATTTGTTGGAGTTTTGGAATTTGTTGGAAATTTTGTTGGATCATGCTCAAATTTGTTGATGAATTTTTGAATGGAAATTGGAATCGGTTGCTGCATTTTAGAATTTTGGAATTTTAATTATAATGTGAATTAGGCAAGGAAGGAATTGGAGAATCTAGCAATATACGGCATACATTTTTAGAATTATATATTAATTTTGTTTTTGGAATTTTTACAGGACTAATATTCAATTTTGTATCGAGTTGTTTAGTATGGATGCTGTTTTAATTCCAAATTCAATATTTAGGGTAAAATTTTAATAAAACAAATATAGATACATTATATTATGAAACTATAATTGGTAGTAACACACATACATATATATATATATAGCCAGAAAAAAAAAATATAACCTACATGCTCTGCCTTTAGATATCAGTAACACACACACATATATAGCTCTATTGCTTGTATTGCACAAACACACATAAGAAAAAAAATAATAAGAAAAGAAACCTAAGTAAGATCATGTGGAATTTTGGAATTTTACCAAAAATTTACCAAGTAGCAACCAGACAAACAAGTTTTTTTTTCTTTTTTCCTACCATTTCCTAGCAAGTACCAACTAGACAAACAAACCCAACATAATTTTTTTTTTCTTGCTAAAGATCCTTCCTTTCTATATTTGTGAATGATATATAGATGTTTTAAAAATTTATTATTGTGCAAATATTAAAAATCTGATTGCAAAATTCTATAACTTATTATTGTGCAAATATGATGTTTTTTTTTTTATTATTGTGTCTTATATTATGTATATTGTTTAGAACTTAAAATTCATTAATAAAATTCTTTTTTTAGGGTTATATAAATGGATGAACAACAAAGGAAAAATTTGTATTTCCTAATTGCAAAAAGGATGCATTTGGAAAAAATATTGAAGATAAAGGTGCATGTAATGATGGTCTATATTTGGATGCAAAAGCATTTGGAAACAAAGACGCTTAAGAACCGAGCATTCACTAGGCATGAAACTCGACTGAGTGTTTTAGACAATATTATAGGTCATAGTGACATTGAATGTGTCAATCAACTTAGAATGGATAGAAACACATTTGGTTTGCTATTTGAATTATTACGTCCAGATCCACATCTTAAAAAAAGATAGTGTCGTTACTTTAGAGGAACAAGTGTGTATGTTTTTGCACATACTCGCTCATCATGTCAAGAACCGAACAATTGGAAATAGATTTCAGCGTTCAGGGGAAACTATTAGTAGGTTTTTTAACTCGGTGTTGAATGGAGTATTGCGGTTGCAAGATCACCTATTAAAGTCTCCAGAACCAGTCCATGCTAACTGTACCGATGATAGATGGAATTTTTTTAAGGTATATTTATACATTTTAATTTTTTTGTATGAACTATATAAATAAATGTAATACGACTTACAAAATTTATTATAATCAACTATATAGAATTGTTTGGGAGCATTAGATGGAACCTTTATCAAGGTTCATGTGGCTGAGTCTGACAAACCTAGATATCGAACACGAAAAGGAGAGCTTGCTACTAACGTATTAGGTGTTTGTGATCCAAATATGATGTTCATATTCGTATTACCTGGGTGGGAAGGTTCAGCTTCTGACTCGAGAGTTCTCAGAGATGCGCTTAGTAGACCAACTGGGTTGAGAGTTCCAACTGGTAAGAACAAACTGTGATAGTTTACTGTTTTTACTAAAAATTAGTTTTGTGAGATATAGAACCATAACTTATTAAATTATTCATGTTAGGTTATTATTATCTTGTGGATGCCGGATACACAAATGGTGAAGGTTTTCTTGCACCATTTAGAGGGACACGTTATCACCTTTCGGAGTGGAGAGTTGGTGGTGCACCACAAAACCGAGAGGAATACTTTAACATTAAGCATGCATCTGCACGTAATGTAATTGAGAGGTGTTTTGGATTACTTAAAAAGCGCTGGGCCATATTAAGGAGTCCATCTTTTTATCCAATCAAAACACAAGGGAGAATAATCACCGCATGTTGTCTTCTACATAATCTTATTAGGAGAGAAATGTCAAGTGATCCAATTGAACTCGATGTAGATGAAATGAAAATTGTTAAACCGATGATGGTAGGCAATGATCCGATCGGATCTATTGAGGCATCAAATGAATGGACTGAGTGGAGGGATAATTTAGCTACACAAATGTACGCTGAATGGACGGCAAATAGGAATGATTAAAACTGTTTATGACTATAATTTTCTATGCAATCTTAATTATTTATTACAATCAGGGGTTGAATTTTGAATATGTTTGTTGGCTTGAATAAAATGTTGCTTCTATGTTTTTGTATTAATTACTTGCCAAGTTAAATTTGTACTCTTATTGTGAAGCTGGTTGATTATGCATAGTGCGAGTAGCAGCCATGCCAACCCACGAGCAAGGAGGGTTAATAGGCGTGTGTGGAGTAAGGTGGAGGAGGATACACTGCTGAATATTATTGATGACGCTGTGGCAAAGGGGTATAGATCTGATAATGGTACATTCAAACCCGGCATGTATAATTATATTGAAAACTCTTTAGCCAACTTATGTCCAGGATGCGATTTGAAAGCCACTCCACACATCGAATCAAAAATTAAAAAGTGGAAAAATGATTACGGGATCGTGTTCGACATGTTAAATAAGAGTGGATTTGGATGGAACGACACAAAAAAATGTATTGAAGTCGACAGTGATGATGTGTGGGCAGACTATGTTAAGGTTAGAATAAAAAAACTTGAGTCCATCTTTTTATTTCTCACTGTTGATGTTAAAACTTTATTATAACTGTTGAACTTTATTTAAATATATAGATTCATAAAGATGCTAATGGATGGAGGGATAAACCATTTCCCTTGTATGAAAGGTTGGCCAATATATTTGGACTGGATCGTGCCACCGGCCTAAATGTTGAGACTCCTGCTGACATGGCTGCAGATCCAACTGACACTGGAGAAGATGAGGGAGATTCTCCAATGTCAGTTGGCCAAAGTTCACAGTCCCGGCCGACCACTCGTAAGAAGAGAACTAGACAAGCTGATGTAGTAGGTAGTGGATTGGAACGCATTGCTGAATCACTGGACAAAATGATGAGTGAAGCTAAGGAACAATGGGATCAACTAGCCAATTCTATATGTCCTAAACTTACTCTCGAACAGCTGGAATTTTTGCGTGCTGATCTTAGGAGGCTCGGGATGTCGGCTACTGATAGAATTAAGGCCATAAATATTTGTTGTGAGAAGATATATAAGTTTCATATATTTATTGGGTTGGACGATGAAGAAAAAATGATTTTTCTTCGTGAGTTGCTCGGTGGTTCATCAGCTAGTTCATAGATTTACTATGTATTTTACAAGACATCATTCTAGAGTTAGTTCTATGGATTGTTTATGTTTATGTCATCGGTTAAATGCTTTATGTTATTGAGCATTGATTTGCTTGTATGGATTGTTTCAAAAAATTTATGTTATTTTATGGATATGAACAATATTAAGTGGAAAAAGTGTGTTATGTTTATTTATTTTATAATGTTTTTAATCTTTTTTGTTATTTATATCGTATAAATTATACTAATATATTTTGTTTAAATGTATATACTAATATATTTTGTTTATATGTAGATACTAATAATGACAGATCAAAAAATATATGTTGTGTTCAAAGGAAGACAACCAGGGATTTATGACTCATGGGCAGAATGTCAAGAACAAATTCATGGATTCAAAGGCAACTCCTACAAATCATACCGTTCAATAGATGAAGCAGAAATAGCTTATGTTTCACACATTGAAAGGACAATTAAACAAAAAAATAATAATAAATGCTCTACAGTAGAAAGGGAGATTAATCACCCTATACCTAATTATCGAAGCATAAATCGATGTTCGTTTTGCATCGGTTTAATTGTCGGTTGCCCAGTTGGAGTTGTTGTTATTAGTATACTAGCACATATGTATTAGGTTAATCTGTATTTTGTGTGTTCAATTTTAGTAGTTGTTTATGTTATTTAGAACAATTATGACATATTTGTATTAAATTATGTTTCATATTTTCTTAAATGACATAATATTATGTTTTATTAAATTTATAATTTGAAAAATATTACAATATATTTTTTTATATCATGTTTATTTAAATTAATAATAAAAATTACAATTTCTACTATAATCAAACAAATACAAAATATATTGAAAAAATTAAATTTTTATCCAGTCCAGTCCGAGACTGCACCAAACACAGTATAGCATATCCGATCCAGTCCGGTCCTGCACCAAACACATGACAGTATTTGAGAAACCTAGTCCAGCATTATCCAGTCCGATCCAATCCTGCCAGCTATATCCGATCCAGTCCGATCCTGCGTACCAAACGGACCGTTAGGGACAAAACGTTACTGCAACAAAGCCAAAACGAACCAGCCACACAGCAAGTCAGGCACCAACATAATCAGCCAACGCCACAGATCTGCACTCCACACAAACGAACCTGGCTCTGATACCAGTTGTCTGAAAAATACCCTACTAGTCAGCTTCATTGAAACCTTTATAGGAAAAATTCCAAAAGAGAAAAAGAGTACCAGCTAAAGAAAAACAAAACAAAAAGAACAAAAAACATAGAAACCTAGAAACCACAAAGAGCAAAAGAAAAACCTAAAAGAAAAATCTAAAAGTTTTATCTCCAAGTAAATCATCCCAATGAGCAACAGAAAAGTAGTGTGGAAGAAAATTGATCCAAGAAGACTCTGTAGACCGAATAGCATCTTTGGAAAGCAAATCAGAATCCAGTTATCCTCACGGTAGATATGAGTAACCTGAAATCAAATTGTCTTAAAAAACCTAATAACAGATAGCCATCTATTCCTGAAAGACCACGAAACCACCATATTGTCATCCTTGAAAAGACCAGCTACATAAATTGAATCCGATTCAAGCCATAAAGAATGAATGTGAAAAAATTCATCCAACTCAATAGCATAGATAGAAGTAAATAACTCAGCTTCAAAAGGCTGCAAAGCAGAAAAAGGAATAGTAAAAATACCAAAAACAAAACCACAATCATTCGAGCAAAGACTCCTCCACCATCACCATTCACATTCAAAACTATAGCGTCTGTATACACTTTTAACCAACCTGTTGTCGGAAAAACCTAATGCACAAAAAAATATCAGAGCCTTTCTAGGCTTAGGAGTTACACGAAACCGTCACAAAATCAACAAATCATCGACCAAATTATTCATACAACCCACCTAGACGAGGTTAGTCTTTTAAATCACTTGGCCCACAGGAACAAATACATTGTTAACTAGCCACAAAATGTCATCGAAAAAAGATTTATTCCTCACCCCTTGATGAAATAAATAGCCAAAATAATAGCATTTAGCAACAAAGAAAATAGTTGTTTACTCAAAGGAATAAGGAAAGCAACTTGAAAAAGCCTCAATAAAGAAGAGCTAGTATCCAAAACAATCCTAAAAAAATGAGATATAAACTGCCAAATTGCCGCAGCAAGAGGAGAAGCAACAAAAAGATGATTAATAGACTCCACCTCTTTCGTACAAATATAACACCTAGAAATCATTTTAAAACCTTGTCTACATATTAAAGAACAATCTCCAACAAAAAAAAGAATGATGAGGCAAAATGAAAGGTTCCCAAATCAAAGAAACGCAACTCTCCTTTCTCTGATCCCCCAAAAGATAAGAATAATAATCCTTAGCCAATATAGCATTAGAATTAGACTTGGTCTAGACCAAAACATCTACAGAGTATAAATTAACCTTTACATGCCAAATACATTCCACCAGCTCAGGAAAAGAAAGAGTAAAAAAAATCTGGTAGCACCCAATTTCCCAAAATGTCCAAAAATAGACACATTTAAATCTGGATCCCAAACTTTATTTTGCAAATTAAACAGGTCAACAGCGGCTTAGCCAACCAATTATCATGCAAGAAAAAAACCTTCAAATTATATTCTAGACGCCATCGACAAATCAAATAGATCTCACTTTGCAACTTACAAATGATTGGCCAAATGGAAGATGACGCTAAATGCGACTTACCAAAGTAACGAGACTGCAAAAAATCAAAGACAAAAGGGTCCATTGTCAATACCTTTTAGCCAAAAGAGATTTATTGAAAAGCTCTAAGTTTTTAATACCAATACCTCCCAAAGCCAAAGGCCTACAACACTTGTACCAAGCAACCATACACCTATCCTAAAAAGAACCAACCCAGTCCAAAATAAATTCTAAATAGCCCTAGTCAAGCTTTTCAACAATGAAGCATGTCATTTGTGAGCCATAAAAGAATAAACAAACTTCAAAAGAATCACTGAATTTATTAAACAAGCTCTACCTGCAAAGGAAAGATGTTTACCCTTCCGAGCATTGAACTAAATAATAATACGGTTAGTAATTGAATGAAAGTGGGAAACCAAAGGATGATCCTTAAACAACAGAATCCTCATATAACTAAAAGGCAATTCTCCAAGTTTCATACTTGATATTTTACTCAATTTACCATTTGCCCTAAAAACTGACCATATAGCAAAAAAGCCTCAATCACCCATTTCAATTTACAGAAGTTGCACGGCGAAAAAGCAAAATATCATCTGCATACAAAAATTGGGAATGTACTATTTTCGTCTAGGAAAAATCATCAGAGAAATGTGTTTAGAATCCTCTAGCAAAGTTAAATACCTAATCAAAAAATCTTCAGCAATGCCAAAAAAAGAGAGGAGAAAGTGGGTCACCTTCTTCAACCCACAAGAACAAGAGAAATTCCCAACCAGAGAGCCACTGATCATAATAGAGACTACTAGAATTAAAAACCATCAAAACCCAAGAGCAAAATTTATCAGAGAAGCCAAACTTTGGTAAAAATGAAAGGAGAAAATCCCAACGAAGAGTATCAAAACTTTTCTAATATCAATATTCATTACCATGTTGCCACCAAAACATTTCCTGCCCAAGATAGTGACACACTCCGATGCTACAACAATATAATCTTGGATTTAACGACCCTTAATGAAACCAAATTGATTGGAAGAAATAATTCGACTAGCAACCAAATCTAGCCTACCCAAAACAATATTATTGATTACTTTAAACAAAAATTGCCAAGCACAATGGGATGAAAATGATCTAAAGCAATAGCATTCTCCAGATTCAGAATTAAAGTTAGGAAATTAGAATTAAAACCTGGAGGCAAAAAACCAGGGCTAAAAAAGTAGCAAACTATTTGGCAAAAATACTCCCATTAACCTCCCAAGCAAACCTAAAAAATATGCCAGTGAAGCCATCAGGATCTGGAGCGCTAGCTGGATCCATATCAAAAATAGCAGCCCAGACCTCATCCCTAGTAGGAATAGCAGTAAGCATGACACTCTCCTCATTAGTCACAAAATTGGGAATGACCTTAGCTATCAACCTTTCATTCAGTGGATCCAAACTCGAAACATCCACATTAAACAAATCCTAGTAATATATTTTAGGATAAAAAAAAAGTTTTTGATAAAAAATAATTATTAGCAATTTAAGATAAAATAAAAAATTTAGATGGAAAAAATTAGGTGATTTTTTTAATATTTCAGGAAAAAAAATTTAAAAAGTATTAAAGTGTGTTGACTAACAGAATATGTTAGATTTAATCCTAATTAGACTATAGTGAAACATTTTGTAAATGTGATGATATTAATTGGTCAAATTAATTTTAGTGGCTTCTATATGAACAAATTAAAATTTCAAAAATACTAAATTGAATTTAACCCTTTAGTAAATCGATACTGGAGTGCCTCAACTAAATGGGGCTTAATGTGAAATTGAATAGGTTTCTTTTATTTAATGAATACTAAATTTGAATACATGATCTTTGTTTGATGAAAAGATACTTGTGTAGTACACCAAATATATGTCTACTATATAAATGTTTGGGTATTTGCTGTTTATAAACCAGAATTAAGAAATGGAACATATATATTGGACAAGTCAACATATTTTGAGAAATGGAGGATCATAATTTAAGGGATTCTGAGTATGTGTTCCATTGAGCCTGTCCAACCAATAATTGGTTGCCATGTCATTTTATAAAATTTGAAGTTAATTGATCTATCTTTGGTGCACTCTTTGTTAAACCCATTTTAGTTTTCATTTACACTATATTTGGATTTAATGATGAAAGAATGATAGAAAGGAAAAGAATGATAAGTTTAATGGAAAAGAAAAGATAAGTTTAATGACAATAGAAAAGGAAATAATGAAAAGGAAGTAATTAAGATAAATGTTGTCTGAATAATTACTAATTGAAATAATAATAAAAAGAAAATGAATTATTAAAGCCTATTTTACATTTTTATAGAAATTCCCTAAATACAAATTATCTTAGCAAATTATCTTTTGATACAGAATATTTAAATGTTTCATAAAATCTTCATTTCCCTCCGTTTCCTATCAAATTTGAGTAGAAAAGGTTAAAATATGCATTTCCCTTTTCTTCATTGTCCTTTCCTTTCCAAAGGCAAGACTACAGTAAAACCTTTCAAAATGGTTGAATTCAATAAAACCCTCTAAAATGTTACTTTATTATGGACAATGTTACTCTACTATGGACAAATGTTACTCCATTATGAATTTACAATTGTACTCCATATAAACAATTGTTATTCATCTATAATGGAGTAACATTTATCCATAGTAGAGTAACATTGTCCATAATATGGTTTTATTGAATTCAACCCTTTTAAGGGGTTTTATTGTAGAATTCTCCTACAAAATCCAAACAAAGTATTAAATTCTTTATTTATCTTCTATTCTATCAATCAAAATATAGTGTTAAGTGTCAATCACTCCACCATAGATAACTTCTCAAATTCTTAACAAAACAAGGGTAAATTACCTGCACAAAAAAAAAGAAAGAGAAAAAAAAAAACAAAACAAAAAATAAAAAACCATGAACTATTTTGATGGGGAACCCTAAGCTTAAAGAAACTGTAATCCCAACACACAAAGATGATATGGAACAAACCATAGGTAAAAACCCGCCCTATAGCACCTCTAGATAACAATCGTATCTAGCAACACTAATTAGAAGGCAAAGAATGAAATTGAAATTCGCCACAAAGTAAATACCTTTGATAAGAAGATCAATTCCCAAATGCAACAAGTAGAAGAAGAACTATCCTCACTTGGAACACACAAGTCTTGTTGAAAAACAAGAATAGATTCTATTTAATCAATAATCAAAGTTGTCCCTTACAAGCTAGTAACCCCCCTTTATATAGAGACTAGGGTTAGGTTAAGAATCAATCTAGACCATAAAATAATTAGGAAAGTAATCCTAAGGCTGAAAACTAACCCTAATTAAATAAAATACGAAAATATCAAATATTACAAAACTGCCATTATAATCTGGAAATAGCAATAATTACGAAACTACCATTATAATCCAAAAATAGCTAAATTACGAAACTGCCATTGAAATCCGAAAATGGCTAAAATTATGTCGTTTCGTCTTTGCAACTCCCGAGCAGCATTACCACCTTCATTCCTTGCTTGGACATCATGCTTAAATCATCACGCGTCACTGGTCCACTTGGCAGCACAATGTCTTCACCACTAACATCCATGCTAGAAGAGCGCTCGATGCCCACATCATATTTGATGTCTACAAATAACCTTTTGATATTATAGAAAACTCCCTCAAACTATTATACCCTTACAAGTTAAAGAAAATGTATACATTGGGCAAGACTACAGTAAAACCCCTCAAAAGGGTTGAGTTCAATAAAATCCTCTAAAATGTTACTTTATTATGGACAATGTTACTCTATTATGGACAAATATTACTACATTATGGATTTACAATGTTACTCAATTATAGACAATTGTTATTAATCTATAATGGAGTAACATTTGTCCATAATAATGTAACATTGTCTATAATAGAGTAACATTTTGAAGGTTTTATTAAATTCAACCATTTTAAGGGGTTTTACTGTAAAATTCTCCGTCAGATAAAATTACCCTTATAAAAAAATCTATAAAATTTTAAAATTTAAAATATTTAATATTTTAAGTAAATTATTGACCTTTTTTGAAGTTTAGAAAGTTACAATACCTCCTTTGTTGTTAGATGCTTTTGTTATAGATGGACAATATTATAATTTTACATGTAAAACAATTGCTCTCCCCTCTTCTTCAATCTCAATCATCCAATTCCTAACCTTAACCTTAAGTAAGGAAACTCTGGCTTTGGGAGCTGTCAACTACAGTTCTGATTTGATCGAGCTCAAGAACACCTAGGTCTCAAGGTAAGAATTCTTTCAACTCACCTGCTTGATCAACAACTCAGCTTGTAACTTGGTTATGGCTATGGTTGTGGATTACAACTTGGTCTTGGAACAAGATTTGGCTCTTGATTTCGGATCTGATCAATGACTCCACCGTCATCATTGCTCCAATCATTGGCTAGAAGAGAATCTCCAACCAAACAATACTAGAACTGAACAAGTACAGGGACTGAAGAAAAAGAGAAAGAATTGAGTAAGATAGAGAAAGAAGAGCTGCTAAATTTGGCTTTCAGTTCCACCCTTCAGTTGTAAAATGCTTACATTGTTTTGAGCACTCTGATCTTTACAAAATAGGAGCAATAGAGTTCACTAAAAAACAAGAAAACCCATCAAGATTTTTGTGGCATGTTTCAGTTTTTGCTTGTTAGACGAAGGGGAAAAGAAAAGAAAAGAAAAAAAAGCAGAGAGAGGAGGAATCTGAAAAAGGATGAGAGTTAGGGATCATTTTTCGTAAGTGAATCTAATTTGGTTCAAGATGAATTTATGGTTTGATTTTGACCAAATTGACACCAAAATCTGCTAGTATATGGAAGAAAATCAAACAAAATACCTCAAACCCTGTTGAAAACCATTGATGGAGGAGCAAGATACCAGCAGGTTAGGTAATGGTTTACACAACCCGTATATCATAAAGCGGGTTGACTTGCTAGAGGTTGAAGATGATGATGTCAGTAATCACAATGATGTGGGTATCATGGTATTTTGTACTATGTTTGACGGAATCCATCCAAAATGGGGAGAATTCTACAGTGGAGCCCCTTCAAAAGGGTTGAAGGGATGAGGCCCATGCCATTGAGTGACACATGGCATGGGCAAAAAGTAATAAAATTACAAAATGGGTTGCCGGTTTCAATGGAAAAAAAGGAAAAAAAAAAAAGTGGGCGGGAAGAAAGGAAAAATTTGGAGGAAAAAAAATTATGATTTTGCAAATTTCGAGGTAAGACTTTGCAATTTGTATGAAAAATGAATATGATGAAAACGTGCCATGTCATCCAAAAAAAAATTAATTGCGGAAATAATAACACCCCGCATCATAAAGTGGGGTCCCCGTACCAAATTATGCGGTGTACAATTTTAATAAAAATGTACTCTTTTTTTTGGCAAAAATTTAAATGTACAACGTAACTTTGTAATTGACTAAAATTACTCTCAAATGGACAAATATGACCCATTGTGGACAATATTACTCAATAAAGGGTAAAGTCTCTTATCTATGGGCCAAAATACTCTACTTTGGTCATATATTATCTCCTTATGGTCAAATGTCACTTTTTATGGACAATTTAATTAATTGTACAACTTTACTTTATAATGGCCTAAAGTTACTCTGAAATGGACAAATATGACCCATTTCGGGCAATATTACTCAATAAAGGATAAAGTCACTTATCTATGATGAAAAGTACATTATTTTTGTCATATGTTATCTCTTTATGGTCAAATGTCACTTGTTATGGACAATTTAATTTAATTGTACAACTTTACTTTATAATGGCCTAATGTTACTCTGAAATGGACAAATATGACCCATTGTGGACAATATTACTCAATAAAGGACAAAGTCACATTTGTAAAGACAAAAGTACTCTACTTTGGTCTCATATGTTATCTCTTTACGGTCAAATATCACTTTTTATGGACAATGTAACAAATAAAAGTTAACATTACTTTAATATGAATAAATTTACTCCAGTTTGGTAATATATATTACATTATGGTTATATGTTACCCTATTATGGTCAAATTTTCAATGTTACTCCTTTATGGACGGATATGACTTTACTTGGACTATTGTTTTCCATTATGGACAATCGTACTCGATAAGGACAATACTGCTTCTTTATGGATGAAATTACTTAATTAAGGACATAATTACTTAATTATGGTTCAATGATGGTGAAATGTGCAATATTACTTTGTTATGATTTAATTTTACTTTGTTACAAAATAATAAACCTTATGAAGGATAATGTTACTTCAATTTGGGCAATAATATTGCTCATGAAGGAAATAATATTATTTATATTGCTTATTAAGGATGATGTTATATTTTTTGGTGATTAACTTATATATTTACGTAGAAAATTTTCAACGTTAGTAAAATAATTTTAAGAGAATGTTGACTTTTTTGTTGCAACTTGCATAACTAATTACAACATTAGAATTGATTTAATATATATGAAGTTTAAAGGTCTTATTTGATTTTTTATCCCACCACTTCGTTGATTTTGAAGTTCCACCATCTTTATATGGCAACGAATAGTGTCATATACGTAAAAACTCGATATGTATATATTATGTACAAAACAGTTCCACTGTTTTCTACATTACTAAATATTACAATTAAACATAGAAGTAGCTTATATATATTACAGGATACAACAATAATTCATATATGCAAAATTCCCCTTCAAATTACATTTTGAAGTTTTGGTGGAACAACCCTACAGCATATTTTTTCCTGGCAGTAATACTTTTTTCCACAATATTCACTGGTAGCCCACCAGATTTATTTTCTGTAACGCCACACTCTCTCTCCAACCAATATTGTCTCCAATTTAGCCACCGCACTTCAGACGGTATGGAGTTTTTGGTCAGACTTCCCAGGGGGTCACCCATCTTAGGAATGCTCCCACTGGAGCACGCTTAACCCCAGAATTCTTCCAACTCTGAAGCCAAACGCTCTGAAAAGGCCTTGGTTGTTAAGAGAGTGCTCACTTTACATTTGAACCATTACCACATGACCCCTTTTCCACACCCGGGCGATGTGGGATTGGACACCGATCTCTGCCAGTAAGGTAGCCTGCCAGTGCCTCACACCCGCCCACACTTACTCTGGCTATGTCAGTAAGGTAGCCTGCCAGTGCCCTTTGCACCCGCCCACACTTACTCTAGCTTTGTAGATCCGGGTCGTCACATTTTCAATCCATCTCAAAGCGAACATCCCGCAATCCCACTGCATGAAACTACAAATTCATTATGTCAGTAACAAGTTTAACAGACATACGATGTTATACACTAATATATCCACTTGTATTAACGATGTTACATAACAACATAGGTCCAACGTACCTCACTGATTGCTGAGCAAATGTGTCATCCATCCTTCTAATCGTATACGGTTCTAAACAGTCCGTCATTTCTGGTCGGTGATTCTTAATTTGAAAAACATTCAACATTTTAGGCACCAAATGGTATATGCATGTGGCATTTTCCTCGTGGAAATGAGATGTTGTCTTCTTAACAGATGGATCATACAGGTCTATATGCTTCTTAATAATGTCAACGTGTGCAATGAGCCAGTGTTTGTTGCCATTGTTAACAGGCATTAGCAACTAGGATATGGATGTAAATGTTAGTAAACACAATGTGCATGTCGCATATTTTGAGTATGACTGTTATACGGTATAAATTAATGAAATTATCCAAATAACTTACATAGTCACATGTCCACCATGGTCGACCATATATAGGATATTCACCCTTGAATTTAATCTCCAATAGTGAATTGATGTGATCTTTGTGGCGTATAAACATAGCTTGCTGGAAATAAAAAAAAAAAGTGAAGGTACGATGGTACACTTTTTATTAATCTGCATAACTGATGAAGGACATGGCATAACCCACCCACATCATGCAATCCAATATTGCACAATGCTCTGAAAATGCCTTCGGTGCCATGTACATCCTCTTTTTGATGTGCAATAAGCATGCGTCAATGTGCTGCACGTTCAAAATTATTAACTTATTTGTAATGAATTTAAATTAAACACTTTTATCTATGATTAACAATGGAAAAAAACTCATGTAAGGTTGAAGAGAACCTCCAAGTCGTAAGATACCATCAAAGAAAGTCCTTGGGACCTTACCTTATTCTAAATCAACTGTAGTCGTCAGCTTGCTCATTAAGTACCAATCACAGATGGCAACAAGCTCCTCATTTGTAGGCTTTGAAATCGAGTTCAATTTCCTACTTGATTTTCGATGTGCCCTTGGATCCACCCATGGACTCTTTGTAACGTCATATGGTTTGTATTGGAGTCCTACTCGATTGATGGGCCCCATAAACTGTCCCAGGTCCTCGATGTCATGGGTTGCCCAAATCTAAAATGTCATACATTCTTCATGCTTATGCATATCAATTGCACTGTTCAATCGCGATCATCGTCAATATGTATATGCAAATCAATACCAATTGATGTAGTCACTATGGTCGGCGTCGACATATCACGATCCTCGATGTATCACACTTTGTGACTGTAACACCGATGAAGGTTGATTGACGAGCAGCGGAGTCACAATTTGGCATGACTGATCATCGTTAATGGCAGTAAGTAAATATGTATGGCCATTCACATCCTTTGCTAAATGGTATCCAAATACAGTTTTTTCGATCCAACTGATCAGTTGAAGATCCCTATATGGCAGAAGCTAGAGGCATGCACCATGTTAGTATTGGAACATCTAAAATAATGGATTACATGGAGGACAAAGTTGGTGGATACGATCGAGTGGGGTTCACATTGAAAGATTTGCACAATAAATTTACATCCGACCGCAATGATGGTGTACACGAAACAGATGCAGAAAGTTTGATCACCCACTTTCATACTAAGAAGAAGATAGATCCGGATTTATTCTTTGACTATACAGTTGACTCAGAAAATAGACTTGCGAACATATTTTGGTTAGACTCAATATCTTGGTTTGATTACAGTTGTTTTGGGGATGTGATGGCATTCGATGCAACTTACAAAACAAACGCGTATGGTAAGCCACTGGTTATACTAGTAAGTGTAAACCACCATAGCCGGACGAGCATATTTGGAATGGCATTGCTAGTCGATGAATCAATTCAAATGTATACATAGGTTCTACGTACTTTCTTTCAAGCTATGTACAATAAGCATCCTAATTCAGTTGTAACTGATGGAGATAAGGCAATGAGAAAAGCAATTCAAGACATTTTTTCGCACGTGAACCACCGACTGTGCACATGGCAGATAGAGAGAAATGCTCAAGCAAACTTGCATGATCCAAAAAAGGTGCGGGCATTCACTGATTGCATGATGAGTGAGTACAGTGTGGAAGAGTTCCAAAATCGATGGTCCCACATGCTGGACAAATTTGCTTTGTATGGTAATGAATGGATAAAAAGATGAATGAGACATGTGGACTGTGGGCCGTAGCTTTCATGAAGCGGAAATTTTTTGCTGGCTTGCATAGTACTTAAAGATGTGAGAGCATGAATTCCTGTATGAACAAATATGTGAAAGACAGACTGAAGTTATATGACTTCATAATTCAGGTAGACCGGGCTATATCACGGGTGCGGAACAAGGAGGTGCACGACGATGTTAATAGTACATCTACAATTTCAGTCTCTATTACAAACCTCAAGCATTATGAGAAACATGCAGGAGAAGTATACACCAGGAAAATTTATAAGAATGTGCAGATGCAGATACAGGATGAGACATTGTTGATTAAAAACGATTGCATCGGATATGGAGATAAGAGGTTGTACAGCTTGACCAAGTTTAGAGAACCTCAATCCAAATGGAGCGTCACGTACTATGTTAAACATAACCATATAGAATGTTCATGCAACTTGTTCGACAGTGTTGGCATTCCATGTAGTCATGCCTTGTACATCATGAAGCAAGAGCATCTTGATAAAATTCCTAATTCAATGATTATACCTCGGTGGAGAAAGGATGCAAAGATCGAGGGAACCAAACAACATTTCGGGGTAGGTGAATTATCCAATGAGGCAGTAACTTCACTTTGTTATGCACCATTGTCTGTAATCAGTAACAAGATATGTTAGTTTGGATAAAAAACTAAAGTAGGATACGAAGTGGCTAAAAGAGAAATGTTTAATTTGGCAAGTCGATTGGAAGAAGTTGCGAGGGTCTTTGATGAAACATAATTGACAATTGGTGATAGAAAAGGGAAACACAATGTCATACAAGATCCAATTGTAGTGAAGACCAAAGGTGGAGCAGTTGCTGGGATGAAGGAGGCAAAAGAACGACGATGCAGTCAGTGCAAAATGGTTGGTAACACGAAGTGAACTTGTGATACGGGCATAATAGTGCCATATTCTACCATTGGAGCAAAAGATGATGATGCGGACATCATAGAGCCATATTCTACCATTGGAGCAAAAGATGATGATTTAAGCATGATGTCCAAGCAAAGAATGAAGGTGGTAATGCTGCTCGGGAGTTGCAAAGGCGAAACGAAGTAATTTTAGCTATTTTCGGATTTCAATGGCAGTTTCGTAATTTAGCTATTTTCGGATTATAATGGCAGTTTCGTAAGTATTGCTATTTCCATATTATAATGGCAGTTTTGTAATTATTTATATTTTCAGATTATTTTTATTTAGGGTTAGTTTTTAGCCTTAGGATTACTTTCCTAATTATTTTATGGTCTAGATTGATTCTTAACCTAACCCTAATATCTATATAAAGGGGGGGTTACTAGCTTGTAAGACAACTTTGATTATTGATAAAATAGAATCTATTCTTGTTTTTCAACAAGACTTGTGTGTTACAAGTGAGGATAGTTCTTCTTCTACTTGTTGCATTTGGGAATTGATCTTCTTATGAAAGGTATTTACTTTGTAGCGAATTTCAATTTCATTCTTTGCCTTCTAATTAGTGTTGCTAGATACAATTGTTATCTAGAGGTGCTATAAGGCGGGTTTTTACCTAGGGTTTGTTCCATATCATCTTGTGTGTTGGGATTACAGTTTCTTTAAGCTTGGGGTTCGGCATCATTTGGTATCAGAGCAAGGCCAAGATAAATTCCTATTTATCTTGTTCTTTGTTTTTCTTTTTAGAGTCTTTGATTAGTTTTTTTTTT